>JBBPBX010015727.1:8029-18920 GCA_038048925.1 Garcialebias charrua
ATTAATAAAGACTAGTAGGAAATTAACTCTTTTTTCCTTCATTATGGATCCCAAATGTATGTGTTTTTTGATAATCATGTAGGGTACTGTGTTAGGATAGGCTAAGTGCTTGGTAAAATACTGGTAAAATACAGTACTGTACGTATAAGGTGAAGTATTTACGTATGTTCCGACTTACGTCGAAATTCGCTTTACGCTGCCGCGCAGGAACGGAACTCCGTCGTAAGTCGGGGACTACCTGTATTTTAAAACTAGTAGTTTGACATTAATATTCCCTCTTGTCATTTGCACACTGCACAGAAAAGATGCCCTCCTGCTGTTAAAAAAGTAACTAACTTTTACTTTGAGTTAATTCAAAATGAACTACATTTTACTTTGTCTGGCAAGTTTACTTTTGATCCAACAGAGAAAACTGAACTGATTGAGGCAGTCAAACCGGAGCTAACATGCTGCTGTGCCAGACACACAAATAATAAAAGTCATCCCCCAAGAACCCTAAAATCTCAGCACTGGCGCTCACCTCAGAAATGTTCATCTCCTCCATCTCAGCCAGTGTCGGAGCCTTGAGCAGGATGCGAGGACGGGCCGGCCGCCGGGGCCCAGGCTCTGACACAGACAGGTCGATGCACGACGTAGATTTGACATTACAAGGACACATCCGAGCCAGACAGGGCAGAGAGCCGAAGGCTGAGGGACGAGAAACCAAAAACTGCAGTAAGGAGCAATAAGTCAGGAGAATGGAGATCAGAAGGCAGAGATTCTCAGAATATGCAACATGTTACCATCAGTAACTCGTTAACAAAATGATTGTATTAATAATTACAGTATATGAACAAAGTTGCTGTTCCAGTACCGGTACTTTCTACATTTAATGTTTATTCTAAATTAAACAGGTTGTATTTGGACTGTTTTTTGTGAAAATTTAGGCAAATAAAAATTAAAAAACAGGTGAAACTGTTGATGTGTTTAAGTCAAGGATAATAAACCTCCTTATAAATATGGACTATGTTTGATAAAGTTTTGTGTGACAGTGAAAAACGATAAGTGAGAGGTTGGACTATCTGCTAACAACAGCGGAAAGTTAAAAGGCCCATAATGCTGCAAATAATAAAAACTGTAGTTTTATTTCACTCCAAGATAAAACAGAAAGAAACGGTTGTTCTTATAGAGCAAAATACAACTTTAAACTGTACTGAATACCATTTACTGTACTAAATGTGTTAGTTTAGCAGTCTGGCTGTGATGTACGAAATGAAACATTTAGCATATTTTATATTGCTGCTTTATTTTCAAGGAAATATGGACAGTTATAGATACTAGAGTATGGAAAAAGAAAATACCGGTACTAAGAATAAACAAAACAAACAAAAAAATACCAACAAAATGAAACTAACCATCAAAAGCAATAACTGCTTTTAGAGGGAGAAAAAAAATCTGCACTCAAGTTTCAAAAATGGAAACATTTTAAAAAGACTAATACTTTAATTTCTTTTTGATGATTGTTTGTTAAATGAAAAACAAAAACCACTTACTCTAACAGTAAATACAAAATTTAATCAAATCTAAGACTTTTCAGTTAGTTAACTGAAAATTGAGACATTTGAGTCCATGTTCGATAAACCGTTTAACAATTTTAGAATATAAAAATTAAATATTAGAATTTTAGAATATTCTTGGGTCATTATTTGACTTCTTCCTCTTACATCAGCATCAGACATGCTGATTGTGCTGACCTTGCTCTGTAAATAGCTGATCGATATCTGTGAAATGTGATCACCTCCTCATGTGCAGCTCTAAACTGAAAACTACTCCTGCGCCTCTTTTGGATACAGCTTATATTATTATTAGCTCTAATGTTATTATTTTCTGTTTGTTGCACAACACATAACACAATTTTCAATTATTAACTGTTATTTGTACTGTAGTCCAGTCTTACAGACTGTGCAATATCTTCGTTTAAAACGTTGACATGCAAGGCATGGGCGACGTGCATGAAACCTTTAGTTTCTTTAATTTTAGTCATCAAGTTTTCTTCACAGCTCTGTTATAAAATAGGGTGTTTGTAAAGACAACTTGTGTGAGACAGAAAAGTTCAGAAACCACAACCAACCCCAGGCATGTCTTGGTCTCTGAACCACTAAAATACTGTACAGGAACATGATGGTCTTTACTTTGTACATGAAACTTATCTCTTTAAAATTTGTGTTCACATATTTTTCATATATACAGTATTTATTTATATAATCAAATATTTTCCTAAGAATTTTTATTTTGTTATGCTACATTAATGTCTTTTAAAAACAAACTAAATAAACCATCTCCATCTTCTACCACTTAGTCAGGTTGTGAAGGCAACAGGTCTAGGAGAGAAACGCAGACCTCCGTCTCTCCAGCTCCTCCTGCAGGACTTGAAGGAGCTCTCAGGCCAGAGGGTGAATTCTGTGCCTTTCCTGGGGTCACGTCCCAGTGAGACATGCCAGGAAAACCTCTAAGGAAGGCGTCCTAATCAGATGTTTGAACCACCTCAACAGACTCCTTTTGATGCGAAGGAGTAGCAGCTCTACTCCAAGCTCCCCCCGGACGACGGAGCTCCTTACCTTATGTCTAGGGCTGAGCCCAGCTACCCGACAAAAAGAAGCTAATTTTGTCTGCTTGTTTCCAGGATCTCCTTCATTTATTCTTCCATACCTCATGACCACAGGTGAGGGTTGAAACATAGACAAACAAACCAGTAAATGGAAAAAGACTAAACTTTTTCTTCACCACGACCGACTGAAGCAACGCCCTCATTACTGAGGATGAGGCTCCGAGGCATCAGTCTAGCTCAAGGGTCTGCAACCGTTGTGATAAAAAGAGCCATTTTTGCCACTTTGCTTATTAATTACAATGTTTGGAGCCGAAAAACCTGCTTCAACTGTACTGTCAACTGGTGGCTCATGGGCCACTACAAGTTTGTTGGAGATGGCTTTTCTGGCCAGTGAGGGTGATATTATAAAACGAAAAATGTCTTACTATTATGAACATTTATTGACATTTTTACATTTACAAAAGAAAAGACCAGATTCATTTAAAGAAAGGAAAACTATATAATTTTTTCACAATTTAAAAAGAAATTAAAACGCCGAAATCTGCAGGCCGGTGTGAGTTATCTTAATTGTTGAAGAATTAAGTATCCTATTTAAAGCATAAAATTAAAGACGGTATAAAATAAGGCCGGTTTGTTGGATATTCAATTATATTTTAAAGAAAAAGAAATACTTTTGTTTGCTTTGACTTTTTTTGTGTGTTTTTTTCTTAGTGTTGTCAAAGTTACTCATATTCCTTCTCTGCAGCTTGTCTTAAATATATTCCAAAAAATTTTGGTAGTTTTGAGGAAAGATCACACTATGAGACTGGAAGTTGACTTAAAGTGGCTAACAAACTACTAGCATAATGTAGTCCAGTGGTTCCCAACTCTGGTCCTTGAGGAACACCATTATGCATGTTTTAGTCGTCTCCCTGCTTTGACACGCCTGCGTTGAATGAAAGGGTGATTATCAGACTTTGGCAAAACTAGAGGAAGTAATAAAATCACTGAATCAGATGTGTTGGAGCGGGGAAACAACTAAAACATGCAGAATGGTGTTCCTCAAGGACCATGGTTGGGAACCATTGAATTTGTAGTCCACATGTTTTACGCCGTGTATTTGTACTATCCTTCACATAATTGAAAATGACAGGAAATCTGCTAAAACTAGCCATTTTCATTGTTGGCAATAATTTAAATAAAAATCAGTTTTATGTTAGTTTTGGTCAAAGCCTGAAAGAGCCGCTGCAGCGGAACCAAAGAGCCACATGTGGCCCCAGAACCGCAGGTTGCAGACCCCTGGTCTAGCTCCTGCTCTATCACTCAAGAACAAGACACACAGATATCTGAACTCTTCCACCTGAAGCACACACACACACACACACACACACACACACACCAACCAAACCCCCCATCCCTACTCCCGATCCGGAGGTGGCGTTTCACCTGTTTACAGTTGAGAACCATGGCCTCAGAATTGTCAGTAAACATTAATGCAAATCGTCTGATGCCTGCATTTTAAATGAAAGTCAACAAAAGGTGACAGTTTTCAAAAACAGCCTGGTTGAAGTCTTTGGAAAAGGCTTTGTGACATTAACAACAAAGAATAAAAAGTATCCATCCATCTCCATTATCTTTACCCGCTTCGTTTTCAGGTCACGGGGTCACTGGTGTCCATTTCCAGCCATCACTGTGCAACAAACCTTTTCTTTAAAATAATGATTTTCGTTGAAACGTTGATGTAATTTTTACTCTTCACCTCTCATCTCCTGCCTGATGCGTCTTTGTTACACAATCATGTCGTGTGTGAAGAACAGAGGCAGAATGAAGGAGCTGCAGTTGATCTATTACCAACACTTCTCTCATTTATCATTGGCGTTTTTAAACCGTCTTCAGTTTTCTTGCAATAACTTAAAAAAGACTGATGGTTGTCGTCTTACGTCTGGTCCTGTGTGCTGCCACCGGCCTGAGCTTTCTCTCCTGCTTGATCTCTGCCAGGACCCGGTCATGGAGGGACTGCTGCTGCGGTGGTGGAGGGGGAAGGCTGCGCTCTGAAACCTAATGTGACAAAGCAATCAGACCACATCCACAGATGCATATTTTAAACAAATAAAAAGAAGCTTTTCTTAGCCCTGTAAGGCAAAAATGATTTATTATTCATTTATACACAAATGGAAATTGTGTACAGTTTATATTAAACATAGTTAAGTTCGCAAATGTAAAAGCGTGCTTTAACTCACTGGTTTAAGTGGAGGTCTAGATCTAATGAAGTCCAGTATCAGTTCATGGGCATTTCTTTTCACTCTGGAAGGAATGACACCATCCACCTAAAAGAGGCCAAACATTAGCACAGTGCACAAAAATAAACATGTTAAATTTGAATATATGGTTATTGAGGTCATTTTATGGTTAGAATAGAACACCACGGAAACGGCATAAAAGTTGATTTAATAAATATATGAAGCTGTTTAAATCACACCGGAGCAACACTTGCATTAACATCTTATTGTTTCTCATGGTATGACTTCCTTTTGATGTACAAGCAGCAAACACAACAGCAATATCCAACGACAGAGCATTACGCTGTCCATTGATTCTGCAAATCAACTGCAGTGCAGAAAAACAACAAGACTGTGGAAAAAGTCATTAATATTTTGTTTGTGAGTCTGAATAATGTAAGTGACTGTGCAGAAGTCCTCCAGGCTGCTCTCTACCTGAAACAGCTCAGAACATTTTATTTCTGTAGAAAAGCCAGCACGCGATGTGTTGCTGTGTAGTTCCTGGAAAGTAAAAATGAGAAGGTTCGAAGCCTTCAGTCCCTCTCGTGTCAGAAGTCTGCTGCCTCATATGAACCTCGTCAGGTTTTAAAAACATTTCACAGCAGCGCAACTTTAATGGTTTTTAAAATGTCAAAAATTATAAATTCATTGGATTTTATTGAACACTCAAGCTGTTTTCATCATATACAGACACTTTATATAAAGTTTAAAAAGAAGGATGTGACTTAGCTCTTTAAATGTAATTTCGTCTCTTTGGTTTCAGACAGTCTTTTACAGTCTTTTCTCTTCTCCGTCCCATCCTACATTTGGCTGTCCTGGATATTTTGACAACTTTTTGCTGACTGGTGACGAGAAGTTCCGTTTATTATACCTCCTAACTTCATCCAGGACTCTGTTGCTCAGAACGTAACACTTCTCATCTCATCAATGTCTAACCAGGCATTAACCAGTGAAACTTTTTTTAAAACTTGCCTCTAAATCTGTTGTTCACAAAGTTGGGGTTCACACCGCAATGTCGGTAACCAGACACCAACTAGGGGCCCCTATTTAATCTACAAATATTAACTTGCATTTAAAAATGACTGTATATGACATATTTTTACTATAAATGTACAGAGGATGCAAATAGTAGCAGCTTTTTGTATTTTTAAATCAGAAATAAATGGGTAATAAGCTTTTGTCACAGACATTTTGTAGGTCAGGAGTCAAGAAGTTTGGGACGCACTGCATCTGATCTTTTTGTATATTTCAGCTGCTTCCAGTATCTCCAGATTAACTGCTTTTAACCACATGATTTGACATTCAAAACTTTCACACATTTCCAATCAACATACAGGTAGTCCCCGATTTACGAGCGCTCTTATATACAGGTTTCCGGACTTACGAGCTGGCGAACGAGCAGTAAATTTGTAAAGAACATACCGGTACAAAAAAGACAGCACTTTTATGTGTTTTTAGATGAAAGTGTGTTAGCTAAATGTTTGGAAACAAGTTTCAGAGCATGTTTATGAACTAGTATGAACATTTGTGATGAAAAACGAGTGTTCGTAGTAGCGCTAGCATAAATTTTCCGACTTGCAACCGAAAATCCGGACTTACGAGAACACGTGTTTCGTGTTCCGACGTACGAGATTTTGCCTTACGAGATAGTCGGAGGAACGGAACTCGCTCGTAAGTCGGGGACTACCTGTATTAGTCATTACCGCCCGACAGAAAAAAGCAAAGTCTGAGCAATAATGTTTTTGTCTGTGTCCAAAACATCTTGAGAACCGCTGGACAAATTTAACAAAACTCACAGAAAGTAAACACAATGAAAACCTACAGCTGATGACATTGTGGAGTGATTCAAGATGGCCACCACAGCAAAACAACCATAGCTAACACAAAAAAGGGCAATGTTTCTGTCGTTTTTACCGATGTTGCACTAAATTTGGTGTGGTAGAAGCTGAAAGATCTTGTCACAGGATCACATGAGATCATGTGTAACGTCATTTTCAAGGTTTGACCAAAACAACTTTCTCATCGGAAGATGATCTCCGCCTAAACTCTGGCATGAAAGATGGTGTGTGATTTGCATTCTTTCAAAGGGTGTTAGGCCTTTGGTTTTTCTTGTGATACATGAACTGTTGCAGTGATAGAGCTACGTCAGGACTCTCACCATCACTTTGCGTAGCTGGAATTTGCGAGCTCGAATGTCCTGCATCAGCATCTCGAACGGAGTGAGGCTAAACTCGGTGGGCAGGGAGTTGAACGGCTGCTCCTGGACCTTCTTCAGCTTCACTCCCTGCCTAAGGTCCTTCATCAGCTGCACCCATAGATGAGCCTGGAGGAAAAAACAACAGCGACACATCTGCATTTGTGAGCGAGACAACTCTGCCTTCTCTGGGACGAACACACGGCTGTATTGTCCTCATGTTTCCATCCAATTTAAATTCGATTTTTGAGCGAATTTTAGAAAATTTCGCTAAAATGTAAATTAAAATTATGAGGATCAGAAGTGTTTCCATTAAACTGGCTTGAAGCGCATCTGCAATGCCACGCAAAGCGTCTCTACGTCAGACGTCAGCGTCATTACGTCACACGTCAGCGCCATACGTCAGACGTCAGCGTTACGCACTTCCACAGTAAACAGGAAGTAGCGTTTGAAAACAGACATCTCGGCAAAATGGAGAGAATATTTCAGGTATGTGTTGCTATCGGGCAAGTTGTATTTATTCTGTCATGCCAACTAGTTTTAGCGATGTTACATGTTGTCCGGAGCGGAAACAGCTGATCAGTCACGTGACGTGAATGTTCGCTGCGGCAGAACTGAGTCGGCTAATCTGTTTCCATCTGTCGTTTAGCCGACTCAGCTCTGAATCGACTCCCCAAAAACTACCTCAAGCGAGCGTATAAACTTTAGAGCGACTTAGAGGAAGTTAACTCGAATTATGCCGTTTCCATTTAGCTTTTCTGATGCGATGCTTCATAATGCGCACCTAGAAACCTTGATGGAAACACGCCTACAGAGAGTCGTCTCGTCTCACCCAGTCTGTGTGCTTCAGCGCGTCCAGCTCAGCTGTAGATCTGTCCTCCAGAGACTCCTCACTTGAAATCTTCTTCAGCATCTGCAAAATAAAACAGCAAAAAAAAAAAAATTACTTACATAAAAGACTGAATTGTGACAACTATGTTTTCTGTTACATCTTCTATTGTTTTAGGCTGGTTCAAAGTTTCATGCTAATAATTCATCTTTCAAGCTTCTAATGCACTTTAGAACTTTACTTTAGTTTGTTGTTACAGCATTTACTAGTCGATTTTCAAACTTAAATGCTTTTACTGTACTATATAAAATTGGATGAGACCACTTGTAGAACTCATAAATTAACTTAAAGTACCATATTTGTTGGACTACAAGGCCCACCGGATTATAAAGCGCATTGAGAGAAATGAAACAGTCCAATAAGTCAAACTTTATTCAACCCATTCACAATAACCACATAAAATTGGTTCAATGTCAGTAAGCACAACCAGAGTTAATACATAAGGCTCACTGTCGATTTTTGAGAAATTTAAAGGATTTTAAGTGTGCCTTATAGTCCAAAAAACACGGTACTTTCACCTTCCTTATTTAGCTTTTTACTGGTTCAACTACCTTTCTTATGTACATGTACAATTCAATTTCAATGGATTATACTGTAACTAAACATTTCATTATTTATGTTGTCAATGTTTGAAATGTGTCTTTTTTACATGTAATTATTTAAAACTTTTTTTTACAAAATTTTATTCAATTCAAAGTCTTCAGCTGTAAATGATGCATACTTGACATTTTAGGTTTGCAGACAATGTTTTTGTTTCAGAACATAACTACTGTACTGTGAAACTCAAATTAACTTTTTGTTTAGTAGCTGAGTCAGCACTTCAGCATTCTTGATATATTTCTGTCTTCTTATGCTTCTTTTTACTGTCTTGCTAATTTAACTTTTAAATCTTTAAATCTTATTGATTTTAGCTTTTAGCTACAACTTTGCACTTTTTCTTCTTTTAGCTACTGCTTTGCTTATTATAGCTTTTTAAATGTTTTAGCTACAATTCTGCTCCTTTTAGTTTTTAGCTCCCGCATTGCTCCTTTCAGCTTCTTTGTATTTTAACAACTCTGTTTTAGATTCTTCAGCAAACTTTATCTACGTCACTCAGCACTCAGCATTCAAAGAAAATTAACATTTTGTCTGTTATATTTATTTACTTTTTTTTACTGAGCCTAGTCTGTTTTATTTTCTCAAACACTGCTGAGAAATCAGTCAATAAATTTAATCTGTTAATGAAGCTTTGTTTTTGCATTTACATACCTTGCTTGGGGGGAATAGTTATTTGAGTTTCATTAGTTACTTCCTCTTTTAAGTTTTTCTGTGTATAGTGAACCGGATCAATACCCTAATCAGACACTGATCTGATAACGTCACACACCTCCTTTGCGTCTCTGATCTTGATGAGGAAGGTCTGCAGCTCCAGGGTCTCCACAAACAGCGCCCGGCAGACGGCCTGGTAGTGCTCAGCAGCCAGACTTGGGTTGGCCAGACGGGACGCACAAAGCACCATCACCTGACGGAGCGTACAAACTGGCCTTGCGCCTCCCTCCTGCTGCTCCTCTTCCTCCTCCTCCTCCTCCTGCCCACTGTACCCCTCATCTGTCGTGCCGTTCCCAGTGTTGCTGTTGCCCACTTCGACTGGATCTCCGCTCGCCATTCGATCGATGAGGCGCTCCAGCTGCGGGCTGAGCTCCCGCTCCTCACTGTCGTCAAGTCCCCAGTCCAGAGCCCGGTAGATGGCCACACCAAGAGAATGAACCATCTGGACCAATGAACAACGAGGAAAACTAACATAAGGAGTGGGAAATTTTTCAAATGTTCAAAACTAAAAAACATATTCAACATTAAACTAATTTTATTAGAAAAAAAAAACTGTGCAAGATTTGCTTTTGTTTGAACATCTTCTTGGTTTAAATATTGCACTGGATATTATTTCTGAATTATACAAATACTTATCTAAAAGCAGAAAATGTGTAAGAACTAAATTCTCTTTTAGTTGAGAGAAGGTGGAGTTTTAATAAAATGTTGTTTAATTGTTGTTTTGCAACTTTCCAAACTACAAGAACCGACTGACTCTTGTGCAGGTTAGACACTGACTACGCATAACTTCTCCACAGGAATGAACCGAACATCCACTAAACATCCACGGTTCCATTAATCTATAGTCTGTTTAACAGACTATAGATTAATGGTATTATAACAGACTCTGTTATAATATTATTATATTAAAGTGTAATTAAAACCTGTGTGGCAGCAGATAGATTTCAATAAAGGACATATAACTTGATTTAAAAATTTTCACAATTGATGTTGAAAATCCTTTTTACCACAAAGTCTTTGTATTTCCTTCTCACCTGACGCTCTGCAATTACAGGAGGAGGCCCATCTTCATCTGGAGAAAGAAAAACATAAAACACAATCAGGATATGGATACAGAAAAATCTAACTCTGATTTAAAGTACATTCAAAAAGCCGAAAGAACTATAGATCAAGACCATTTTAAGAAGGTCTGACTGATCAAGACATAAAATAATTAGGAGTTTTTTAAACACTTATTAAAACATTAAAGGTATTGTGACATGATTTAGTAACAATGCATAAAATTGCACAACATAAATATCTTTTTCATTCAGCTATGTTCGTTTTTGCAAACAAACTTATAAATATATTAAAATTTCAAAGTTATTTTAAATTTGGCGCTGTGTTTCGTCACTGGAAATCCGGGAACTTCCGCATACGTCGTCTGTGACGTAAGATTGGGCATCTCTGCTCCAATGCGCATTGTAAATAATAATGGCGGAGCATGTAGAATCCGACGAATTTAGCAATTTAAGTGAATATTAGAGCGATTTGTCTTCAGTTTGGGAAGCCGAAGTTATTTCGAGTGATGAACCAGAAACAGCAGCTTGTAATTTCGGTCTTTAAACGTATTTATTTGAGCTTTTACGTTCTGGACGTGAGGGGAGTCCGAGTGA
>JBBPBX010015728.1:15757-30321 GCA_038048925.1 Garcialebias charrua
CATCTTTGCTTTGAGGATGTTGATAGAGAAGTACAGAGAGGGTCAGAAAGAACTCCATTGTGTGTTTGTGGATTTAGAAAAAGCATATGACAGGGTGCTGAGGGAGGAGGTGTGGTATTGCATGAGGAAATCTGGAGTGGCAGAAAAGTATGTTAGACTGGTACAGGACATGTATGAAGACAGCAGGACAGTGGTGAGATGTGCTGTAGGAGTGACAGATAGCTTCAAGGTGGAGGTGGGAGTGCATCAAGGATCGGCTCTGAGCCCCTTCTTGTTTGCTCTGGTGATGGACCGACTAACAGATGGCGTCAGGCAGGAATCCCCATGGACTATGATGTTTGCAGATGACATTGTGGTGGGAACAGGGAACAGGTGGAAGAGAACTTAAGAGGGGTGGAGGTACGCACTTGAAAGAAGAGGAATAAGTTGATGAGTCAGCCGTAGTAAGACAGAGTAAATGTGTGTGAATGAGAGTGATATGGATAGAACAGTGAGGCTACAGGGAGCAGAGGTCAAAAAGATGCAGGACTTCAAGTACTTTTCACTGTCAGGGAAAATGGGGAGTGTGATAAAGAGGTGAAAAAGAGAGTCCAGGCAGGATGAAGTGGATGGAGAAAAGTTTCAGGAGTGATTTCTTTTTTTTCGGGCTGGAAAAATCATCACAGACTCCACACACCCGGGTCACAACATGTTCCAACTTCTCCCGTCTGGCAGACACTACAGATCTCTGTCCACTAAGACTGTCAGACACAAAAACAGTTTCTTCCCCCAGGCCATCACCATCATCAACAGCTGATCATCAGACATCCATCAGCGTGACCCCCAACCCATTCACAACCCCCATGGGATGTGAATCCTTCTGCATTTTGTGTATTATTTGTACGTTTTTTTTTTTAATGGAAAGTATCTGTATAGTTTTTAGCATTTTTAGAGACACTTTCTAGAGAGACATGATCAGCCGGAAACACATTCCTTGTGTGTGTCAACATACTTGGCCAATAAACCTGATTCTGATTCTGATTCTGATTCTGACTAAAGAGTGGCAGCAAAGGTCAAAGGGAAACTGTACACGACAGTGGTGAGACCAGCTATGTTGTATGGTCTGGAGACAGAGACATGGACCAAAATACAAGAGAAAGAACTGGAAATGGCAGAAATTAAGATGTTGAGGTTCTCCTTAGGAGTGACAAGGATGGAGAAGATTAGGAATGAGATCATCAGAGGTACAACAGAGCCTGGGAGATAAAGTTAAAGAGGCCGGTCTGAGATGGTTTTGACATGTCCAGAGATGCAACAGTGGTAGAAGGATGTTAGAAATGCAGCTGCTAGGAAAAAGACAAAGAGGAGATACAGATATGGATGCAGTTAGAGAGGACAAGGAGGTAGTTGGAGTGAGGACAGAGGATGTAGAGGACAGAGTGAGATGGAGGAGGATGACTCGCTGTGGCGACCCATGAAGAGGGAAAAGCAGATCGAAGAAGTGATCACGTTATAACTTTTTAGTCTTGACTCTTTGGGTTATACAGTAGTCTCCACTACAAGCGATGTGCATCATTGCCCCAGAATGCATTGCACTGGTAAAATAATTGTTTAATTTGATGTTTACCAAGTACCACGGAATCAAATATGGATTTCTAGGATTTACAAACAATTGCATTTTGTTTGTTTTTTATTTACATTTAACACAATTCCACAACTTTTGTCAAATCGAGGCTATATTAGGACATGCATGTTCTCAGACAGAGGAGATGGGAATATAAGGAGATGAAATGTAGGACAAAGAAGAATGATGTAGCACCCTGCCACCTCTACTTTCCAAAACTTTTAATATAATTTGTTATGATTAGATTTCAGCAAACTTGTACTAAAAATTATTGATGATGCTTTGAATAAGATTGAATGGGCCCCATACCTAATATCTATCTGATTTTCTTTTAGAGATAACTTTTGATTTTACATTTGTTTACAGGTTGAACAGGGATATAAACTACAGTCACAAGAAAAGGAAATGTTACTTCAGGACAAGGATGAACATGGGATTTGATTACAACCGTTAGAGTGGTGTGAAGTATAAAAGTGGTGGATTCAAAGCCTCTTTATCTTGTCAGTTTTCTTTCAAAGCCAGCTGAACAACGCATTTCCTTCTTAGCTGTGTGATTTACTTGTCCTGATAATCCTCCACTTGAGCCTGGAGTGAAAGTAAATACACTGACTCAGTATTTGATCCTGTGGGGCGATAACAGTCGCTGATGTAGAGAGAGAACCATTGTGTCCCTGTGCGTGCAGACTTCAGGTCTTGTAAAAAGACCTCAGTGTTTTGAGGGTGAACAGAGCTTGGTGCAGTGTTGATGCTTAGGGAACAATGCATGTGATTTCGACTCCACGAGGCCCCAGTATCAGCTTTGATCTTCTTCGTGATTGGGAGAAAAATAATCTATAATTGGCCCCTTGGTTCAAAGGACACAAAGAGAGGCCTCATTGGCCGAGGGAAAACAGGCATCCAATTATAAAAGTTGAATGATGGCCCCGAGCAAACACTACAAAGTAAAAAAAACTCCTCAGTTAGTTTGGAACAAATCCAAAACCTCTTTTTTATGTTGTTTTTAATTGAACAATAAACCTTTAGCCACCAAGGACAGCAGTGTGTTTAGCCTCAGCTGATGATCAGCAGCCAGCTAGTGTTGTGGCTCAAAAGGTTTCTGCTCCAATTAGTGACCATTAGTAGGTCAGTTTATAGGAAGTGACTTCCATGAAAAGACATGAACAAGCAGATCAGCTTGGTTGGTCATCAGATGATGCAAAACCTGCAAATAGTTTACTTTGATCCCTACAAATGTTGTATAAACTAATCAAATTTACATAAGATCAGAGGTACAACAGACAAAGCAATGCAATTTTGAAAAACTAAAAACCTACAATACTGTACTGTATATAATATTGCAAAATCTATTATTGAAAAAATAAAAGCAAAATAGTGTTGTAAAAATAAAATTAATTGTTGTCCTCATATAGTAATGTTTACCTGCCATTGTTGTTTCACTGAAAGTGCATGTGTCCAGTTCCTGTATAACCAGAAGCGTGCTCGTCTTACACAAAGCACATAACTCAGGGAGGTGTAAGAAGATTCTGGAAGCCCAAGAGAATGCACAAACACATACTTTAGGGAATGGTGAAGAACCTTCTAGGAGATAAAATCAGAACAGGTTATACCCAAAAAACTGGGAGCTGACCTAAGTGAGAATATAAAAGACCAGATACTTCCTCCTTCAGACAAGACAACGCAGATCGACCGCAACTGAGGGAACTTTCTGAACAGGTCGTATGGTTGGGTTGTTTTCCATTAAATGTGCATTTAATGATCTAACATGACTCTGTGTTCAGTGTACTTTAATAGGTAGAAGGAGGATGGATGCAGGGGATTCAGTGGTGACCAACAAGCCCAGTAACCACTATGGTAGTAGAAAAAGACTGAGTGGTAGGTTTGCCAGTCATTATAGCTGATGGTTAATGTTTCTTAAATAATCTACATTGGTTTCAGCATACAGTACTTGATTGATGTCTCGCTTGGCTCTATGTGTCCCTGTGTTGGACTTGCGACCTGTTCAGGGTGTACCCCGCCTCTCGCACAGTGATTGCTGGACATGGATACCAATGACCCCCGCGACCCAAAAAACGAAGAAGCGAGATGGATGGATGATTGATTAACAGACAGAAATATCTGTGAACAGCATGATGTCCTTTTTTGGCAGGGAACCTTTTCTTGACTCTGAAGGAAGTTAGTCAGAATAATATACATTTAATTTGATAGAACATCAAATTGACCAGGGTCCTATAAAAATTTCAACTCATTACTACAAGCATTTACTGAAATATTCTTGCTATTGAGTATTTTTTCCTAAAATGTTCTAAATGGCAATGAAAATATAGAGTAAATTGAACGTTTGAGTCAAAAGCAAACAAAAATGGCTTTATATACATTGGCCATTTCTCAAATTTTGAACTGGCTATTAAAACCCTAGCCAGGCAGTTTCTTGTACAACTCCATGTTAAAGCCAACTGATCTATCAAACTTAATACATTTCTGCAGAGTTTAGCATTACACTATATGATGCAATGCTAATAAAAACAACAGTAAAAAAATTGTTTTCCTGGAGAAGTTACAAGAAGTCATTTAGGCTCCATAACATGTTTTAAATGTCTGGAGGAAGCCACTTGATTTCAGGCAGGACTCGAGAAAAAAATCCAAAGTTGTAATCGCCGATGGCGAGCCTTATGAGAGAGGAAGTGTTCCCATGAGGCAGGAGAAGAAAAACATCTGCCACTCAAAGTCAGCGGGTGCCTTCCAGTTTGCTGGGTTCCCACACCCTGTGGTTCCGGGGCGACCCAAGCAGCGAGCCCAGGTATGTGCGGTATGTCACCTGCACACTGAGGGAGCCGTCAGAGCTGGGGCCAAAAAGCTTGTCCACCCCTGCTGATTAAGCCCTCAAAGAGATTTAGACTCCTCTTGGAGCAGCCAGAGTCTCACACTTCATCTTATGTAACTGACTGCCACCCAAATCGCCCAATCAACCTCACACTTTACACCACTTTCTCAAGAATCACGGCGACACGCTAAGTGAGCAACAAGGGAGGGTTCGTCTTCAGAGATTGGCATCCTGTAAGCAGCATCGTGTGAGAACGAGGCCCACACTAAGGGGCGGCATTGTTGCTGAACTTTCACTGTGTAATTACATTCAATTACGTTAAGCTTCTCAGTAATGGTATCAAACCCTCCCAAACAAGACTAAACATTTCTACCCATCCAACTACAGGACTTGCTCCAGTTGTAACAACCACAGGCCTAGTATTTCTTGAAGGAATGTAAATCACCCGCCACTGCCTTCCTTACCAAAGTTTAAAACTAAGAGAAATGACAGAGTTGCAGTGTTTTTTTGGTAAAACCATTTTGCGTAGGCTATTGTTGATTAGTTGTGGCAGCCATCTTCAACTGTATTGTCTTTAAACATTGCTCAGTTGTAGATGTACACTGATTAATTTCTGGAAGTATCTGCCAAATGATTCAGACACGTGAACACAGGCACAAGTACAAATGTTGTTGCACACCTTTCAGCAGCAGGCAATAACCAGCTGTAATGAGATGTTTCTGGAGAGAGAGGAAGAAATCAACTCTTGTCAAGCAAACCTCATGCTGGAATACAACCTAATTCATTAGCATTGACCAGTGGTGGGCACGGATCCACTAATCCAGGGCTATTGACTAAAGTACTCAGGGGGCCACAGTTACTGAAAGCAAAGAGTTCAGGGACCAGACATCAAGCAGTTATTGTTATTAAGTAAGTTGATTTTATGGTTTAAAATCTAGTTTTATTTAAAAATGAACCTACTGGTGGGTTGAACTGAGCTTACCTGTGGGCCTGATTTAGCTTCTGAGCCACCAGTTGAATAGCCATGAACTAATCCTTTAATTCCAGTCTTTCCCCTAGATAACTTGCCATGGGGGGGGCGCCGTGAGGGTTCAGCATGAAGGAAGAGGCAGCGTGAGTGCTGCCTTTAGCTGTTTAGCTAGCGCACCTGTATTGCACGCTGCTAGCTTTGCACTCAGTCAGTGCCGACGGGCAGGGGTGTGCACAGTTCGATTTGGTAGGAGGGGTGCTTGGTTCTGTTGACAGGGTGGGGCACCCTGCTTGTATTCATTCATTCATTCATTCAACCTTTACATGTATTTATACAGGCTAGCCTCGTTGAGCCACGGGGACTCATTTACAAGAGGGACCTGTCTCACTCACACCCAGGGTTAGAGTTACCAATCAGCCTAGGGGAAACACTGAACTCTAATAGCAGAACTTGCTTTTTGTTTAGCGTATTAGCATTTTTGCTAACTTTGGAAACCATTAGTGGATCAAAGCTAAATTGAGTTCCAGTAACTTTAAGTCCACTAATACTTTTTGAAGCACTCACATGCAACAATGCTAGGCTAAACAAAGCCAAGCTAAGCTAAGTATAGTAAAGCAAAGCTAAATGTCACCTGGTGACTTCACCCTTAAATAAAGGCACTAACTTCTGCCCTCACAGTAGAGCTGTCATTTCTAACCCGGGTCCAAAGCCGGGCCATAATAATGTCCTGGATGGGCGAGCCGGGTCAGTGTCGGGCTTTTGATTGCGTCAGCAGACACACACAGCTGACAATCCAATTATATGGCAGCATGGCTTGCCATACAATCATCAGCTGCATGCGGCATTTGACTGCACACTGACCAGCCTTGAAAGAGGTTTAAAAAAAATGTATTTAAGATTCAGATGAGACTATACTGCCATGCAGCGATCCAACAAAGCCCAAACGGACGTTCAGCCACTGCAATCAACGGACGTGCGCAGCCGACGACCCAAACAGGTGAGATCCCAAAATATCCTCGCGGACATGTCAGAGCAGGGTCCGTGTCTGAATAATGCAGAATGCAGGCAGAAGCAGGGATTTAATGCACTTTGACGGCCATGAAAGGACAAACACCCCATCAGCTCCGATCTTCTGCCCATTTTTACTCAGCCACGCACGTCTGCCGACCGTTAATAACTATACAGTATACAGTAAGTGACCAAAGCTTACCGGTAATTAAAAATGTCGGTGGGGGTTCGAGTTTGGACCTGTAATTACTGTTAATTCATCGGGTCGGGTTCAGAAATGATGGCCACGGGCTGGGGTTTGCTCAGGGCAGATTTCTGGGGCCCAAATTCAACTCTACATCACAGTGCTTTCCCCTTTATACGTACCGGGAACATCTTCTGACTCATGGTGTCAGTTTACAGCCAGTAACAGAAACTTCAACATAAAGTCCAAAACAAACCTGAACAGGACAACAACCCATAACAACCCATTTCCATACTCAGAAACTTTGTAAACAGCCACAAACACTGCACATACGTATAATTCCTACAAGGCTACCCAGCATCATGTGCAGCGCACACAGTCTCACTGGGTTGTGAGTCTCTCACATATTTCTTACACATTGTCTTTAGCATTAATAATCTTTAATTATAAGAACTAAATTAAAAGAAGCACGAGAAAAAAGCTGTGTGTTCTCGCTGCTCTCTTTTTCTCTCCCACGGTCTGGGAGGTCTGTTCAACTGATGAATTGATGACATTAGTTGTGACCGCCTGCTCACGAGATTAAACAAAAACAAACATTATTACCGAGAAAATTTTGACGATGACACACAGCAACTTTATAGTTAGTTTATAAAAGTAGTTAACCACAAAGAGGATAGCTAAAGTGAGTTAATACATTAAAGTAAATAACATGAGAGCGACATCAGACGCACATTTAAATGATCACTTAGCTTCAGCACGCCTTTTTAGGTTCTGCTCAACAGGATTAATTTCTGAAAGCTCACATCTGAACGGGACATGGACGCTTTACTTGTGATTTATGAACCGTTTTGAGTTGTGTTCACTTACAACATTGTCACGTTACAAACAGTCTTGCTGTGTCAGCGACAGCAGTGCATTAAAAAAAGTTAGCTGTTATCAATTAGCGTTAGCCTCCGCTAATTATTTTACCTGTTTAGCGGTTTAGCATTAGCTGATCTAAATGACTGAACACTGTTGGATTTTATACCTGGATTACCGAGCATGAACTTTGGTGTTAGCTGATCTAATTTATTAGTTAGCGGATTAACAGTTAGCAAAGCTAACTTTATGGTTAGCTGTGCCCACCACTGGTATTGACCAAACTAATTTGTCGGATCTGGGAGAGTTTCATTGTTTAACATTTGCCAGGGGCAAATGAGCCAAGGAAACAAGGCAGAAACAAAAACATGGCACCAAATCAGCATGTAAAAAATGATTATACGAGGAGGCGGCTTGACAAAAGCCAGAGGGATTGAGCTAAACTTGTATGGTTTGGAGATAAACAGGAAAGCACTACCACATGCTGTTCATTCAATACGACTCACAGCTATTCAGCAAGTGTTTAATCAGTAATTTGCAGCACTTGATTGTTAACTCCCCCCCGCAGAGTGTTTTCAATTTGGCTTTTTGTTATCAATTATCTCTGAGCATGACTGCACTGCTGCACAGATTATAAATGCTGGCAGAGAAAGGAGTTTTGAGGAGCAAAAACTGGGACACTGTCACTAAGTTAGGTTTCAAGTTCGCCAAGGTTTAAGGAAGCAGATGACAGACAGTTCAGTTGTGATGTTATTGAATTGTATTTATCTTTTAAGACAAATAAAAAATGTTAATGGTTAAATTATTGACCAGGACGCTGGTCAGAAGACCCTTGCCTTATGATAGTATACTTTAAAATAGGGTTAACAATGCATGTGGAAAACCTCTTAAGTCAATGTGAGCCATGTGAGGTCTGTTTTGTGTGAAACTTTCCAAAAACCACAATCTGACAGCTAAGCCAGGTGCACAAAGGTGAGAAAGTTGGTAAAACTCCAAGAAATCTGCAAACCCTTGTCTCCACATTCCAACTTTTAATACAGTTTCTGCTGAACTCCAGTTAATCAGTACATGTTCTCTGGAACAGCGAGACCACAGATTCTGCTCTAAGTGTTATTCAGTATGTTCTTTGCGATTGAAAAGCTGGCCCTGCTTTAGATGAGGGTAATGAAGGAAGTCACAAAAGGTCTTCTGCATCTGTTGTGTTTAACAGCTTAATCTCATTGTAGCTGCTTGTGACAGGATCTCATTCGTTCATTCATGATCTCATGACTGGGCAGGAACGAGACGGACCTTTTGACGCAGATCCTTTATCGCAAAAGACCATAGCAACGCCCTTTTCGTTACAGACATAGCCCTGATTCATTTGTCCACCTCCTACTCTATCATAGCATCACCCACGAAAAAGACTGCAAGATACTTGAACTGTTCAAGTAGAGTTCAAGTAACTACTGTAACTGATCTCTGTCCTGGTTTGGTCAAACCTAAATGTCATTTCTCTTCTTTTTTTAATCCAAATATTATGAGTCGTTATGATTTTGCTAATGAACAAAAAAATTGCTTTGTAATTTTGTACATTCAAATCTAACGTTACTAAAACCGACAATATTTTTGCAGTCTTTAATAGGACTTCAGTTAGAGAGGCATAGCTAACCTGTTTTATGATGTCTGTTATATTCAGCTTAGGGCTGGGCGATATGGACAAAAATTCATATCTCGATATTGTTGTGATATATCGCGATTTACGATATATATCTCAATATAATTTTCTTTCCATAAAAGAATAACAAAAATATATTTCTGAGTCAAAGCTTTGTCCCAGTTGTCACACAGCAACATTTATTAACAAACAGCTGTAACTCTACAAAATAAATGTCTAAAAATTGAACTATTTACATATATTATTTTATTTTTTAGACATTTATTTACACCTATTAAATAATAGTCCTCTTCAGCTGAGGGCAGCTGTGTCATTGCCTCTGATGTGTGTCCCATCAGTTTATGAATGTGATAAAGTACTGATTATTCTTTGTACAGTTCTAGCAGAGTGTTGTATGAATGGGTAAATGACACATATTGTGTTTTAAAGAGCTTTGAGTGTCTTGATAAGATAGAAAGGTGCTTTCACTTTAAGCTAGGTTTATACTAGTGTCTCACGTCTTTTACCCCCCATTGAGTGAACCCAGCGATGATGCAATTGCGTGTGTGTCACCGACCGCATTGAGTGTTTATACTTGGCAAGACGTGGGGGATAAATTATAATAAATCCCTCCCTCTTCCCTCCCTCTTCCAACTTTTTTTATTTTTTTTATTGAATTTATTCATTTCAAATTGTAAAAACACAAGAAAATTATTTACAAAACCACATTATAAAACAAAACAATACATGAAATGAAAGGAGGCAGAAGTCAGAAGAAAAAAAATCTCATTATTTCTGCCCCTTCTTCAAACAAAATTAACAATCAATTCAAATAGCAAACAAAACATTTGATGGATGGCAGTAATGTTTTCTTGTAATAATTACCCGCTGTACCCGTATAACCGTATTATAAAAATAAAAAATAAAACTCATCCATGTGAGATTCGATCTTACGTCCTTTGGAGTGGCAACGCAACGTGTTTACCACTAGACCACCACAGCTTGTTGTTTAACAGCGGATTTTGCTTTCTTTTAAAGGGTGCATGCAGGCGCGCATGCTTTTGTGTGCGCGCGCGTAAATATATATATATATTTATATATATATGTGTATTGGTGTGTGTGTGTGTGTTGTGTGTGTGTGTGTGTGTGTTGGGTGCAATGCGCAAAGTGTGCTGAGGCGCACGGTTTGCGTGCGCGCGCACACACAGACAAGTTTAATTCAAAACTATCCATGTCTGTCAAAGCAAAAACAAAAAACGCCCACAAACTTTGAACCAATCACACGCTGCGAGCCGCATCGTCGGCGTCTCGGAGTTCTGACTGGGGGCTATGTACACGACGCGCTGTCACCGGGGGATCACAGCGGGAGTGCGGCCAAAAGTTGCGCAATGTTTGCTCACTCAACGGGGGGTAAAAGACGTGCGACAGGCCGTCTTGCCGAGTATAACAAGGCCTTACGTCAGTGTGTTTGTGAACTGCAGTAAATGTGAGCCTCTGTGGTACAATATATTTGATATACTGTATCCGGATTTATTGTGAAAGGGTCAGGGGGTTGTTTCCGGGTTCACGAGAAATAAAGACGTTCTCTAAGTTGCTCTACAAAGTGTTGCATTGAATCCTTGTGTAAAAACACGAAAGCCTCCACTCAGAAACGTGAACAGAGAGGCGGAGACATTATTAATGTCCTTTTTCCTTTTTTCTGTCATCTGTGTATGTTTCCCATACACAGACGAAATTCATCTCTGCATTTAACCCAACCACCACCAGGTGGTGCAGTGAGCAGCCATAGAAAGCGCCCGGGGAGCTGGAGAATTAGGTGTGCACTCATAGACACCCCAAGGTGTGTAGTGGCCGGGGCGTGAACCCGCGTCCTTCGGGTCCCAAGTCGGAAGCCCTGCCACTACACAAATCAGCAGTTTATCATACAGTATATCGCTAAAGACACGGTCAGTCTCAGCTGTGGAAGAAGACGGCTATAGCGTTAGCCATCTTGTTAGCCCGCTAAGGACCGTTTCTTTAGCGATATATGATAAACTGCTGATTTATTAATGTCTCCACCTCTCTCTGCGGTGCACGCATGACTAAGCTCAGACCCGTGGTTTGTTTTAAGGAAGCAGGAGGCTGTAAAAACACTCGGTTCTGCCGTTTCACGGTTCATGCTCCACTCCGCTGTTTAAATTGTGAAAAAGATTCGTAGTTCCGACCTTTCGTCGGGATTATTTTCAGCATCGTCTACAAAAATATTTTTTCTCAGAAAGAACATTGTTTTTCCCCCTCAGCAGCTAGCGTCGCTCTTCATATCTGCCATGTTCACTTGTGCTGAAAGTCTCCGCGGCTCCGCTCTCCTGCAGGCAGGAAGGAGGGGGGCGAGTGGGAGCCCGCGCGACAGCAGGAGGATTCTCGATATAGACGATATAGCCATTTTAACCATCGTACATTTAAAATAGTGCGATACATCGAGTATATTCGACATATCGCCCACCCCTAATTCAGCTGTTAGTTAAAATAAATAAAAGAATAGCACCCCTTGAGGGAGTGTTGGTCCTTTCATGAGAACGACCAAAGTATGTTTTGCAGATAACAACCAGCCACTACCAAATCAAAAAAATTTATTTAATTATCTGTAAACTTGAATTTGTTATTCTTTGTTTGCTATGGTCAGTTAGCTGTGGTGACCATTTAGAATTGGACTGATTAAAAAAAGTTAATTAGTTGTAAACATGGCACAATAATTAAGGAACTATGTTTAATTCCATCCATTATCTTTACCCGCTTATATGTTTAGTTGATTTTTAAAATTTGTTATAACAATGCTTCTTGGAAACAAATATTACATGGTTGGAAAGCTTGTTTATGTTAGAGTTCTTGTTCCGTGTATGTCTTGAGGTCACTAGATGGTGCCATACAACCCCACCTGTGAGCTATACTGTACATCCCTGACGAGGCTCCAGGCGTATAAAAGGCATCTGAGGACTTCCCTTCAATGCTGGAGCATTACCCTGCCTATGTATGCCTTCTGAGACTTACTTGTTCCTGGACTCCCCTGTGAAACTCTGGAACCTTCCTCATGTCCTCCTCAGCTGCTCTCCTCGCCCTCCAACCACACACCCTTCTGAGTTTACTGGACCTTCTCATGTTATACAGGATTACTGGAACCAATTCATCTACCATCCTTCTACCAGTAAGAACCAAGAACATTCTGATCAACCGATTACTGCAGTACCTCGGATCTGACCCTTTTCCTTGCTCCCCAGGGTTCCTGATACTTCCTGGTACAGTAAATAAAAGCACTGAATTGACCCTAGTGTGTTTGAGTTGTTCATATTCAGTCATTGTGACATTTTAATTGTGTTACATACAGTATATTAGAAGAATGTGTTTGTGGTTTGAGCAGCAACGCTGATTTTGTGGGTTGTGTGACCATGAAAAACTTGCTTAACCTTTTCTGAAAATACTACCTTGTCTTCTGTTACCCAGGTGCTGACAATCATGTGCCTGATTGGCACCTGTCCCACATCTCCACAACTCTATCCTCCAAGATGGCAATGCTTACAAACTGAGTTTTATCAGAGACTACCTCCAGAATTTGAGGGGATAGGATGGAATGACCTGTCTACAATCCTGACTGGACCAACACAACCATACTGGTTGACGGTAGAGGCAGGGCAGCCGACTCAGGACCCAAAAGTCCCAGGTTTGATCCCCAGCCATTCCCATATGTCGTGGTATCTCTGAGCAAGACACCTAATTCATAATTGCTCCCTGGCACTTACACAGCTGCCAACTTCTCCACCTGGGTGTATCCCAGGTGCGATGGGTAAAATGCAGAGAACCAATTTCGCCATTGTATGAGAACATACACTGATGACAACATAGCACTTTACTTGTGACAAATGTTGGTTGGAGAAATTGATGCCATCAAACAACAGTGTGTAACCAAGCTGATAATTAGTATGAGTGCTAAGCTGTTGTGGCTGTGTATGGTTCTTCCACATGCTACTGACAAATCTGTCCAGTGGTTCATGAGATACTTTGACTTGATTTACCAGTTAATTCCAAAAGTTATAAGTTAAGTGCGGGAGGTTGGTGGTTGTGGATGAGTGGTTAGAGTAGTCATCCTCCAATGCAAGAGTTGGGGGTTTGATTCCACCAGCAGTCATGTGCCGAAGTGTCCCTGGGCAAGACACTGAACCCCTCATTGCCTCTGATGTGTGTCCCATCGGTGTATGAATGGGATAAAGCACTGATTATTGTAGTTATAGTAGAGTGCTGTATGAATGGGTAAATGGGAAAACAGATTGTAGTGTAAAGCACTTTGAGTGTCTTGATAAGACAAACAGGTGCTATATAAGTACAGTCCATTCACCATTTATAAGCCACAATGTTGTGTACAGTAATCTGTTAGATGTGTTCTGACTGACTCCGCTACAACCACACCAAATTTTAGCTCTAATTCTGTAAAAACTGAGGTATGGCCATTTTTGTTTCGTAAGGTGAACTAGCTGTGGTGGCCATCTTGAAACTAACTGACTCAAAATAGTTATCAGTTATACTTTGTACATGAACATCAAGAAATTACTGTCTGAAAGTTTCATTTAAATTAGATTCATGATTTGAGATATTTTGTCGACAGACCCACAGACATAAACAAGCACACTACGTTATCTGCCTTTTAGGAAGCAGGCAAATCTGAACAACTAGAGCTTTGCACTACAAATAAGATGGTAATTTTCAAACGGAAAATTATCTCTCATATCTAATTTTTCATTTTGAACAGTATTTTGCAATTGTTTGAATTATTGTAAGACACATTCCCACTACAGTGATTTATTTATTTATTTTCATGCAGGACGGACCTCTGACAGAGCTTCTGTGGTGACCTACTTAAAGCCGGCTGGCAGCATTTACCATCAGCTCACAGTTCGTCCGCGGCCGTCGGGCTTGCCGTGCACATCCTAGCATGACGATGAGTTTCAACTGCAGGCAGCATCAAAACGATAAAAATAAAATAGGCGCACAGAATCAACCCAGCAACACGGCTGTTATGTAACTCGCTCTGCGCCCTAGTTACGCGTGCTGCAGCGCCAAAACATATCAGAGCTCCATATCATGATCTAGATTAGACATTTACTTCCTGCTGAAGGGGAGGAGATCCATAATGAAACAACAAAATGCTGCTGATGTTGACCTGCTTCACGCAGAAATGTAAAACTGAAGCTGAATTTGAATTAACAGTCTAACCTGACCCAAAGCCACTGTGAGATTGTGGGTGGAAGTATTGTATGAAGCTGGGTCACCTCATCCATCCAAAGATGAGCAGACAAACATTCCTCCTCCTCCTCAGGTGACATGTGTCATCTAGTTTGAGCTAAAAAAAAATCATTCAGGAGCCGTCCTTGGTGTAAAATATCTCAACACAAATTGGCCGTGAAACACGCAGAGTCCTTCAGATGTTTCAGAGACAAACAGTGTAATCATCTGTAA
>JBBPBX010015728.1:30348-42228 GCA_038048925.1 Garcialebias charrua
TCATTTGGCCAGAGGTTTAATCTAAATCAGGGGTCTGCACTTTTACGATCAAAAGAGCCATTTCTGCCCCTTTGGTCACTAAATAAAATGTGTCCAGAGCCGCAAAAGCTGCTTACAATTGTAATTATCAACTGGTGGCCCATGGGCCACTTTAAGTTTGTGAGAGGGGCTTTTCTGGTGAGTAGGTGTGAAATTATAAAACTAAAAACATTCAGTGATTGTTATTGTTATCATTTATTGGCATTTTTACATTTTTAGACAAAAGAAAAGACTGGATTTCATCTATCGCAAAACTCAATAGCTTCATGTCTCTTTGTGAGTGCAGCTCTCAGGACATGATTACCTGCAGCGTCCCCTCAGTGAGAACTGAACTTGGCAAAAGAGCCTTCTCCTACTTTGCTCCTGTTTCCTGGAATATCTTGTAAAAATGTCTGAAGCTCTCGACCTTGACCTCTCTAAATGGCTTCAAACATCTGTTAAGTTCCTGGCAAAAACCAATGCAGACGTGTTCCTGTTGTTAGTTTTCTACACCACCTTACAACCTAGCTGTTTTTTTTTAACCCACTTTTCCTTTGGACTGTCCTTTTGACTGTCCTTTTGGTTGCCATTTTGTTTTAACTTGTAAAAAAAATATATGATTGTCTATTAATATTGTTGTTGCTGTTATTCACTGTTGTCATCACTCTTTGTTTAAAAAAATTCAGGAGGTTGAATGAATGAAAAATCCATCCATCCATCTTCATCCTTTCAGCCATCCATTATCTTTACTCGTTTTCAAGTTGCAGGGGGTCCCTGGTGCCCATGTCAAGGTCGCAAGTCCATCCCAAAAAACTGGATTCTTGAGAAGAAAAACATATATTATTTTGCCAATTTAAAATAAACTAAAAACAATGAACTGTGCAGGCTTGTTGTTGTTTGTTTGTTTGTTTGTTTGTTTTTAGTTGTGAAGAAAATGAGTATCCTACTTTGAAGAAATAAAGCATAACGTTAAAGGCCCACTGACATCATCTTACAAATTTGCATAAAATGATAGAAGATATGTATCTTGTATCATTCAACTATGTTCGTTTTTGCAAACAAAATTATAAATTAATGAAAATTCCTTTCAAACTGACTTTAAAATTAAAAACAGCGTTTCTCTCTGAAAAATCAGACTACAAGCGAATGCAACATTTGTGACGTAGGAAGCAGTACCTTCAGTCTGCGTCTGCCATTAACGCATAACGCATTCTCTGCCAGATCGCCTTTTTTTTTTGGTATAACTTGAAAAATGCCGGTTCGGTGTGTCACATTTGGGTGTTCTAATATCATCAGTGAACAAGTGAGCCTTTTCACTTTCCCAAAAGATGTAAGACCTTCGTCAAAAATGGAATAAATAAAGCTGCCCCCCCTCGGACTGAGCTCCCTGCTTCCTGAACAGGTAAGAGTCAAATACATACAGGTGCAGACCTAAATTAGAACCTGCTGTTTCTGCTCATCTAACTTCCTGCTTCCAAAACTGAAGACAAATAGCTCAAATCTTAACTTAGATTGATAATTTTGTTGTTTTATTTCTTGTTTGCCATGAATATTTATATGGGGCGTTCTAAAGACGTTCTTTCTCCTACGTCACAAATGTTGCATTCGCTTGTAGTAGGATTTTTCAGAGAAACACGGTTTTTAATTTTAAAGTCAGTTTGAAAGGAAATTTCATCAATTTGTCATTTTGTTTGCAAAAATGAACATAGTTGAATGATACAAGATATCTATCTTCTATCATTTTATGCAAATTTGTAAGATGATGTCAGTGGACCTTTAAAGTAGTATAATTTACTCTGTGTATTAGTACTAGTATCCACATATTTGCAAAGGAATTCACAGGAAAACTGTTAGAACTACTGTTTTTTTTTTGTTGTGGGTATAACATCCTTTAAAAATCAGTTTTATGTTAGTTTTGGTCAAAACTTGAAAGAGTTGCTGCGGGGGGGACCAAAAGTATGCGGCTCCAGAGCTGGAGGTTGCAGACCCCTGGTCTAAGTTCAGCCGGTCTGAACCAGTTTGCAGGTGACACCAAAGACAAACCAGGACACGAAAACCTCGTACCCCATCCATCAGACGGAATGACAAAAACTTGCCTCTTGTGTTTCCCCAGATGCCTGAAAAAATAAATGTATCTGTGGCTCGTATCCTCCCAGGAAAAGGACTGTTTACAGAAGGGTTTATCTGTGGCGGGGCCACAGGGGCCGGAGACATCGTGACCCCCGTTGGCACAAATAAGATTTAAAAGAAAAAACTCATTACATGTAGCTTCAAATTGAGCAATCAGAAACTAAACAATGGCTCACGTAGGCAGGAGAAAGCATACAGAACACAAATTTGCTGAATTAGGTTTAAATAAGTTGAAAAGAGCACAAAAGGTAGGAAATTGGTTAAAAAGATTGAATTAGCAACAAACAAAAATATTGAAAGTAGCTTAAAAGGCATAAAGAAGCATAAATTACTAGAAGGAAGCAGAAGGAGCTGAAAAGAGCTCCAAGAATGTGGAATTAGCTGAAAAGGCTAAATTTAGCAGAAAAAACAGCTAAATAGTAACTGAAAAGGCAGAAAAAACAGAAAATTTTTCTTGAAAATCTAATGAGTTGTTTGTTTAATGAGTTTCATGAAGGTTGAAACCAAGTTATGGAAATCAAATGAGTTGGTTATATGAATTGTTTATTGGAGTATAAGGGGCAAAAAAAATAAGATTTTTTCTTCTTCTGCCGCCTTTCATTTTATATATGTTTGTTTTTTATTTTTTTATTTTTCATGCATGTATTATTGTTGTGTTTTTATAAAATGAATAAATAAATAAATCAAATCAAATAAATCAAATCAAAAAGCTGAAACTAGCATAAATAAGCTGAAAGGGGTATAACAAGTTGAAATTAGCAGAAATAACTTAATTAGGCTGAAAGGAGCAGAAATTACTAAGACATTTTTGAATTTATCTGAAAACAGCTGAAATTAGCTTAAAAAAACTAAAAGTGCTAGCTGAAAAAGTACAAAAAGCTTAAATTAGCAAAAGAAAGCAGAAAGAACAAGTTGGCTGAAAAAAGCAGAAATTAGCACAAAAAAGTGTAAATTATATGAAAAAAGCTGAAATTAGTCACAAAAACAGCTGAAAAGTAGCTAAAAAGCAGAAAGAAGCTGAAATTACCAGAAGGAAGTGGAGACAGCATAATTTTGCAGAATTACGCTGAAAAAGTCTAAATGAGTACGAAAAATGTGGACTAGCTAAACAGAAGCTAAAATTAGCATAAAACAGCTATATAGTAGCTGAAATAGTAGAAAAAGCTGAAACTTGCAGAAATAAGCTGAAAGGAGCAAAACAAGCTGAAATTAGCGGAAATAAGTTAGAAGCACAAAAAATGTTGTAGTTAGCAGAAAGAAGCAGAAAGAAGCACAAACAAGCTGAAAGTAGCTAAAAGTAGCAGAAAAATAGTGTAAATTTGCACAAGGAATCTGAAAGAAGCTGAAGCAGAACAAAATGTGAAAGGAGCTGTAAAAGGTTGTAAACACATCTAAAGAGCTGAAGGATGTCAAATGAGCTCAATTCATTTTCTATGAGAAAAAAAATGGCAGAAAAGGCTAAATATTTCAAAAAGCTAAAGTTGCACCAATACCAAAAGTTATAGCAGGATTGTCCTGAAAGAGCTGAACGTTTTGATATATGATTTGTTGAAATAGCACAAAAACTGCAGGACGAGAATCGCACCGAAAAACATACGGAAGAAAAATGGATTACAATAGAGTGAATGTTAAAGCTCCGCTGACATCATCTTTTAACTTTCCATAAAATGGCACAACATATATATATATTAAGATTGACCTCTGATCGTTTTTGCTAAAACAATGTGAAATTAATGAAAATTCCTCTCCAAAATAGTTTAAAATTAGCGCCGTTTTTTTACACGGTAAATTCGGGTTTTTCCGGTCACGTGATTGTGACGTCAGATACAGATCTCTGCTCCAACGGCACATTTAATACAATGGAGAAAGATCCAAACGCATCCATCGAATTTAGCCATTTAAAACTTTAGATTTTAGCGATTTGGCTTCAGTTCGTGAAGAAGAAGTTATTTTGAGTGATAAACAACACACAGCAAGGTTTCTTTTGTCCGTGTTGCTTTTTTTTTCAGGAGAGGTTTCACATACATGAAGTGAGCACCAGATGTCAGCAAAGCTATCGTGATAACTCTTATGCCTGTTACCCACTGCCCCCTTTGTCGAGCGGCCGAAGCGGCCGGATAACACCGGTTTACATTCAAAGTCTATGGAGGAGACGCGTGGAGTCACGGCGAACAAGGAAGCGGCGCGATTCAAGTGATCGAAGCGGCGCGGGGGCAGCCTGCACGCGCGCGTCGCCGTCGAGCCGCCGACGTCCCAAATGTTGATCTCTGGCGGCTCGACGCATCCGGCAAACAGTCGGGAGAGCCTCGCTATCTGATTACACAACCACAACGGGACTTTTTTCGGACTTTTTAAACTCACCGGATCGAGCCTCCAGGAATTGGAACCAAACTCCGGTAAGAAACGTGGCATTTTTACAGTTGCTGCTGACAGGCTGCTGTCCTCTCCAGTGTAGATCACCCCAAACATAAAAAAAAGTTTTAATCTCATCGAAGACCGTCGGAGGTGCAGTTAAAACAACAACTGAACCCGGAAAACAAGCCAGAGACCCCTCCCTCTGCTACCCCCTAGTGTACGTCATCAGACGGTGTTCAGTGGTTCAGTGGGACCGTGACCAGCGGCCAAAAGGGGACGGCAGGCGCGTTTCGAGTTGTGCAGTGGGTAACCGGCATCACAGAGCACTGTAGATTGCTCTGCTTTGCTGACATCTGGTGCTCACTTCATGTATGTGAAACCTCTCCTGAAAAAAAAAAGCAACACGGACAAAAGAAACCTTGCTGTGTGTTGTTTATCACTCAAAATAACTTCTTCACGAACTGAAGCCAAATCGCTAAAATCTAAAGTTTTAAATGGCTAAATTCGACGGATGCGTTTGGATCTTTCTCCATTGTATTAAATGTGCCGTTGGAGCAGAGATCTGTATGTGATGTCACAATCACGTGACCGGAAAAACCCGAATTTACCGTGTAAAAAAACGGCGCTAATTTTAAACTATTTTGGAGAGGAATTTTCATTAATTTCACATTGTTTTAGCAAAAACGATCAGAGGTCAATCTTAAAGGAGAAATGAAAAGTGTTTTTAAGCTAATAGTAGTCTAATGAAAAGCATAAAATAAGCTTGTTGAGAAATTTTCACAAGTCAAAAATGTCATCCTAACTCAAATTTAGACTTTGCAAAGTGAAAAAATTCTCATCTGGTGTTTTTGACCCCCCTCCTCCTGCCTGCTCTCCGTCCCCTGAATATGACGTAGGCAGTGCAACGAGTCGTCCCTCATACAGTAATATTAGTGTGTGTATCTAGTTGTGGACAAAAAGGTTTCAGTGTGTAGCAATTATGGATGCAGCAAAAAAAATCTATTTTTTAAAGAATCAAGATTCTTAGTCCTGGCGATTCAGAATCTATTCTAAAAGCCCCAAAATCGATTTTAAAACTTTTTTAAAATTTTATATTGTATTTTTACCGCTCCTGTGCATTCGGCCGCTGTAGAATTTTGGCCGTGTAGGGCCACCGTAGTTAGTTAGCCAGGCAGCTCCCAATAGAGCCTGCTAGCAAGGAGGGAGACAGCATGTTTCAACTTGCTCCTTCATCTTTAAAAATCATTTTAGATCCTACTATGTTCTGGGGAAGACAGCTAGAGCTTAAAGGGATTGTGACATGATTTTTTTACTATTCATAAAATTGCTCAAAATATATATATTTTATCATTTAAATATGTTTGTTTTTGCAAACAAAATGATAAATCACTTTAATTTTGCTTTAAAAGTGATTTTGAACTTCAAGCCGTGTTTAATCATGGGAAATCCCATTACACGCGAACGCACCATCTGTGATGTCACACCGGGCAGAGCTCTGGGCTTGTCACAGTGCGCAGGTATGAGCAGCTCGACATGAAGGAAGTCTGATACAGCATCAGACCTAAATTAGATCCTGTTGTTTCTTGTTCCATCACCCAAACAATTTTCTGCTTCCCAAAATGAAGACAAATAGCTCAAATCTTCACATAGATTGCTAAATTCGTCCAGTTTTAAATTGTCCGCTATTAAAGACACCACAGCCCTCTGCCCAGTGTGACATCACATATGGTGCGTTCGAGTGTAATCGGATTTCCCATGATTAAACACGGCTTGAAGTTCAAAATCACTTTTAAAGCAAAATTAAAGTGATTTATCATTTTGTTTGCAAAAACAAACATATTTAAATGATAAAATATATATATTTTGAGCAATTTTATGAATAGTAAAAAAATCATGTCACAATCCCTTTAACAAGACATTGGTAACTGTTTCAGGACATTTTCAACACCCCCACTTCCACGTTAGCATACGGCGCTAGCATGCTAACGTTAGCATGCGGCGGCTAACGCACGGCTATTCGTATTTCCAGGATAGAAATGCCCATTAATGCACTAAATCACCAAACTGTTTTTGACAAACTAAAGTGATATCCTTCAGATTCAAAAAAGTCTTCTGCTTCCATTTTAAATGACAGACAAGAGGACAGTAATGATGGGTTTATAGCTTCAGTGTTATTGTAAGATAGCAAAGGAGGTCTTAATTGTGTCATAAAAGTGCGTCCAGAAAATTACTACAGAAATCACTGTACTTCGGCATGTAGCAGGAAAAATGTAAAAAAACTATTTCTTTAAGCTACTGACTTGAAAAAAGCATACTAAGTATGTTTATGTGTGTTGTTTACTATATGAAATTCTTGTTATATCGATTTTTTCAGATTTGATTACATTTCTCCTTTAATATATATATATATGTTGTGCCATTTTATGGAAAGTTAAAAGATGATGTCAGCGGAGCTTTAAGTTAAGGTTACATCTGGCACTTTTATCTGAATAAAATTCAAATTAAATGCATTTTCATTTTTTCATTATTTGGAAACAATTTCTGCTTCAGATTTGCTCCAGAAACCATTTCCCACTTTTTTTGTAATTATTTTTTTTATGCTGGACCTCCATCAAAGGGCTTCAGGCTCCGTCATGTCCCACTAACACAACAACCCAACACGTCGGCAATACTCCTTCCAATCCCAAAAATGGACAAAAATTGAGATGTACAGAAACGATAAACAAAAATTGACCCTGTAAAATGTGAAGGTTGTAGCAAGATAAAAGAAGCAAATGGTAAAAAAAAAAGTGGTAAAATGAGGGAAGAAACATCATGCATGGGTAGCCAAGTGGACAAATGGAAGCGTGCTGAATCATAAACCCATTTCATAAACATGACCCAGTTTCAGCCTCACAGCAACTCAAGCCGCTTTGTGGTTAGTTTAAACAATTAAAGCTACAGTATCAACCAGAGTCGATGAAGTGAACGCTTTCACGCATCGAATGGGCAACGACAGAATGACACCGCAAACCGTCAAGTCCAGTGTGTTACAGAAAACTACATTTCACTGATCCGAACCTCTGCGGTGAACGAATAAATCAGGATGTCTCATCGAGTGTGTCACTAATGTGTTCCTTCCTGATTCGCTCCGTTGTCTTAGGTCATGTGGAAAAAGACTCACAGACTCAGTTTAATGCCAAAAGTTAGAGAAAAAAATGGCATTAATAACAAAAATAAAACAGAGTAGATGGTTCTGATCTAAAAGAGCTCTGGGGAAAAGTTATGAAGAACTAAAGAAACAGCATTTTCTACAAAAATTGCAGCAAGTATGCTGAGAGTTGAAGGACTTTGCTGAAATTTGTTGAAGAATAAATGGTTAACTGAAAAGTTAGCATTTAGCTACTGAACAGCTTCTAGCTACTGAACAGTGTCTAGCTACTGAACAGTTAGCATTTAGCTACTGAACAGCATCTAGCTACTGAACAGTTAGCATTTAGCTACTGAACAGCATCTAGCTACTGAACAGTTAGTGTCTAGCTACTGAACAGTTAACATTTAGCTAGTGAACAGTGTCTAGCTACTGAACAGTTAGTGTCTAGCTACTGAACAGTTAGCATTTAGCTACTGAACAGCATCTAGCTACTGAACAGTTAGTATTTAGCTACTGAACAGCATCTAGCTACTGAACAGTTAGTGTCTAGCTACTGAACAGTTAACATTTAGCTTGTGAACAGTGTCTAGCTACTGAACAGTTAGTGTCTAGCTACTGAACAGTTAGCATTTAGCTACTGAACAGTTAGCATTTAGCTACTGAACAGCATCTGGCTACTGAACAGTTAGTGTCTACTTACTGAACAGTTAACATTTAGCTAGTGAACAGCATCCAGCTACTGAACAGTTAGTGTCTAGCTACTGAACCGTTAGCATTTAGCTACTGAACAGTTAGCATTTAGCTGCTGAACAGCATCTAGCTACTGAACAGCATCTGGCTACTGAACAGTTAGTGTCTAGCTACTGAACAGTTCAGCATTTAGCTATTGAACAGCATCTAGCTATTGAACAGTTAGTGTCTAGCTACTGAACAGTTGGCATCTAGCTACTGAACAACATCTAGCTACTGAACAGTTAGCATCTAGCTACTGAACAGTTGGCATCTAGCTACTGAACAACATCTAGCTACTGAACAGTTAGCATCTAGCTACTGAACAGTTGGCATCTAGCTACTGAACAACATCTAGCTACTGAACAGTTAGTGTCTAGCTACTGAACAGTTGGCATCTAGCTACTGAACAGCATCTAGCTACTGAACAGCATCTAGCTACTGAACATCATCTAGCTACTGAACAACATCTAGCTACTGAACAGTTAGTGTCTAGCTACTGAACAGTTGGCATCTAGCTACTGAACAACATCTAGCTACTGAACAGTTAGCATCTAGCTACTGAACAGTTGGCATCTAGCTACTGAACAACATCTAGCTACTGAACAGTTAGCATATACAAATGTACCGGTATCTGCTGAACAGTTGGCATCTAGCTACTGAACAGCATCTAGCTACTGAACAACATCTAGCTACTGAACAGTTAGTGTCTAGCTACTGAACAGTTGGCATCTAGCTACTGAACAACATCTAGCTACTGAACAGTTAGCATCTAGCTACTGAACAGTTGGCATCTAGCTACTGAACAACATCTAGCTACTGAACAGTTAGCATATACAAATGTACCGGTAGCTGCTGAACAGTTGGCATCTAGCTACTGAACAGCATCTAGCTACTGAACAGCATCTAGATACTGAACAGCATCTAGCTACTGAACAGTTAGTGTCTAGCTACTGAACAGTTTAGCATTTAGCTAGTGAACAGCATCTAGCTACTGAACAGTTAGCATCTAGCTACTGAACAGTTGGCATCTAGCTACTGAACATTATCTAGCTACTGAACAGCATCTAGCTACTGAACAGTAAGCATATACAAATGTACCGGTAGCTGCTGAACAGTTGGCATCTAGCTACTGAACAGCATCTAGCTACTGAACAGCATCTAGCTACTGAACAGCATCTTGCTACTGAACAGCATCTAGCTACTGAACAGCATCTAGCTACTGAACAGCATCTAGCTACTGAACAGTTAACATTTAGATACTGAACAGTTATAATGTAGCTACTGAACAATTAGCATCTAGTTACTGAATAGTTAACATCTAGTTATTGAACAACTGTTCAACTGTAGTATCAAGCTAATGAGTTACAATTTAGCTACTGAACATTTAGCATCTATCTTCTGAACAGTTAGCATTTAGCTACTGAACAGTTAACATTTAGCTACTGAACAGTTTGCATCTAGCTACTGAACAGTTAGCATTAGCTACTGAACAGTTAGCATTTAGTTATTGAACAGTTAACATTTTGTTACTGAACAGTTAGCATTTAGCTACTGAACAGTTAGCATTTAGCTACTGAACAGATATCATTTAGCTACTAAACATTAGCATTTAGCTACTGAACAGTTAGCATTTAGCTATAGAACAGTTAGAATTTAGCTACTGAACAGGTAGCATTTAGCTACTAAATCATTAGCATTTAGCTACTGAACAGTCAGTACCTTATTTAGCTTCTGAACAGTTAGCATCTATGGTTTGGCTGCATTTTAAGGTTAAATCAAAATGGAAATAAAGCAAGTCTGCTAAAGTAGAATTTAGAAAAGGTGTTGAAAGAATTCAGGAAATTAATGCATTAATTGGAAAATTTTAGAGAGCTGGCTGACATGATGCAGAGAAGAAAGGTAGATGTTTTATGTGTCCAAGAGACCAAGTGGAAGGGCAGCAAGGCTCGCAGTATTGGAGCAGGGTTCAAACTGTTTTACCATGGTGTGGATAGAAAGAGAAATGGAGTAGGGGTGGTCCTGAAGGAGGAGTTGGCAAAGAATGTAGTAGAGGTGAAGAGAGTGTCAGATAGGGTGATGTGTCTAAAGGTAGAAGTAGAAGGTCTGATGCTAAACATAGTAAGTGGTTATGCTCCACAGGTTGGATGTGATGGGGAGGAGAAAGATAAATTTTGGAAAGATTTGGATGAAGTGATAGAGAGTATTCCCAGGGAGGAAAGAGTGGTGATTGGAGCAGACCTGAATGGACATGTTGGTGAAGGAAACAGAGGGGATGAGGAAGTGATGGGTAGGTTTGGTGTCAAGGAAAGAAACCAGGAAGGACAGATGGTGGTGGATTTTGCCAAGAGAATGGAAATGGCTATAGTCAATACCTATTTCCAAAAGAGGGAGGAACATAGAGTGACCTATAAGAGTGGAGGAAGGAGTACACAGGTCGACTACATTCTGTGTAGAAGAGGAAACCTGAGGGAGATTGGAGACTGTAAGGTTGTGGCAGGGGAGAGTGTGGCCAGACAGCATCGGATGGTTGTGTGTAGAATGACTGTTGTTGCGAAGAAGAGAAAAAGAGTAAAATCAGAGAAGAAGACCAAATGGTGGAAGCTAAAGAAGGAAGAATGTTGTGAGAAATTCAGAGATGAGCTGTTAAAGGCTCTGGGTGGTAAGAAAGAGCTTCCAAGTGACTGGGCTACTACAGCAACAGTAATTAGAGAGACAGGTAGGAAGGTACTTGGTGTGTCATCTGGACAGAGAATGGATGATAAGGAAACCTGGTGGTGGAATAGTGAAGTGCAGGACGCCATTCAAAGAAAGAGATTAGCCAAGAAGAAATATGACAGTGAGAGGACTGAAGAGAGGAGACAGGAATATAAGGAGATGGGACATAGAGCAAAGAGGGAAGTAGCTAAGGCAAAGCAGAGGGCGTACAATGAGTTGTATGGGAGACTGGACACTAAAGAGGGCGAGAAGGACTTGTACCGATTGGCAAGACAGAGGGATCAGGCTGGAAAGGATGTGCAGCAGGTTAGGCTTATTAAAGATGGGAATGGGAATGTTCTAACAAGTGAGGAGAGTGTGATGGGAAGATGGAAGGATTACTTTGAGGAGCTAATGAATGAAGAGAATGAAAGAGAAAGAAGAGTGGAGGTCATAGAAACTGTGGACCAGGAAGTGGGAAAGATTAGTGAGGGTGAAGTCCGGAAAGCTTTGAAAAGAATGAAGAAGGGGAAGGCAGTAGGACCTGATGACATACCAGTGGAGGTTTGGAAATGTCTTGGAGAGGTGGCAGTGAGGTTTTTGACTCAAATATTTAATGGAATATTTGAGGGTGAGAAAATGCCTGAAGAATGGAGAAGAAGTGTGCTGGTTCCCATTTTTAAGAACAAGGGTGATGTACAGAGTTGTAGCAACTACAGGGGAATTAAGTTGATGAGCCACACGATGAAGATCTGGGAGAGAGTTGTGGAAGCAAGACTTAGACAAGAGGTGACTATCTGTGAGCAGCAGTATGGTTT
>JBBPBX010015729.1:0-19796 GCA_038048925.1 Garcialebias charrua
TTTTTTTTTTTTACTGTGCTTTTTTACTGTGTTTTTCATTTTAATATTGTTCTTATACATTTTTATTTACTTTTACTGCTATTAATATCATGATTGTTACTATGTGTGTTACGGTTTCTGTAAAATTTTAAACCTCTTTTATGTTATGTGTGTGTGAAGCACCTTGATAACAGTTTATCTGTTTTAACTGTGCTATAGAAATAAAATTGACTTGACTTGACTATATTAAAAAAAAGAAGAAAAAAGGAAGCAAACAATAAAATAAAAACAAAAATACATAAATAAATGAATGCGAGTTACAGAGTGAAGTTGTATTCATAGATATTTGTTCTAAAGCCTTTTTGTTATTTGAGTCTTATTTTTTTATTTATTTATTTTTTCAATTTTATTTTGTGAATTGACACCGGAAACGCGTCATCGCGAGCAGTCACGTGACAGTTTCCCTGCCGAAGCAGACAGTAAATATCGGCCAAGCTAGCAGATACAGGTAAGCGAGGGACAGCGCGTTCAAAGGGACTGGACAATGTGTGGTCATCCGTAGCCGGTCCAGAGTGTCCAGGAGGCCGCGTGGCTCGTTTCTCTGAGGGATGAAGCTCCAGCCTCGGCCGTGAAGGAGGCTCCATCAAACCCCGCTTCTTCGCTCGTTAGCCCCGCAGCGCTAATAGGAGGCGCCGCTGCCGCTGGTGACCATGCAAGGAGAAACTGCGGCGGTGCGCGTCACGGAAAACGACGGAAAGCTGGATGTGTTTCCCCAGAACAGGACCCCGAGTTCGGGGAGGGCGAGTGCCAAGAGCTGGCAGTACAGGTGGGTGTTCGCTGTCCAGGCTGGTTTTACTGACATGCAGGATGGCGTCCCTCAAGGACCGGGGTTGGGAACCCTTGAATATGATACTGCTGGGATTACACGAACAGCTTTAAAATTGTTCAAATCATACTTATTCGATAGATTCCATGTTTGTAAATGTAAATAATGATTCTTCTTCATACACCAAAGTTAAGTCATGGGAGTTCCTCAGGGTTCAATGTTTGGCCCAATATGCTTTACATTATACTGTACATATAAACAGGTCTCTCTTGTAAATGAGTCCTCGAGGCTCAATGAGACTGGCCTGTAGAAATAAAGGTTGAATGAATGTGTTTTCCTGCCAGCTGACTCATGGACAGTGATTGTTTCAGGTCAGGGTGGGTGCCCTTTGAGCCTGAGCTGTCTGAAGGAGCCCCTTCTGACAGTGTTTACCTTTGGGTGTGCACTCAGTCCAAACATTCATCTCTTTGTTGTTGTTCCTTCCTCAAATCAGTGATCACATGGAGAACATTGACGGCTACCTGATGAAATACACAAACCTGGTAACAGGCTGGCAGTACAGGTGAGTGTTTACTACTTTTTAAAGTCCTAAAAGTGATGATTTGTTGGACGTTAGACACAACTCGTTATTTTCCCTCTACTTAAGACTTAACTGTGTGTGCATATCCCAGTTAAGTCGGGTCATTTGGACAGTTTTTTTGTTGTTGAAACGTTTGATTCTTTTTCCAACTGAGTTGTTTGTTGAATTTTTTAAAATAATTCATTTATTTACCTGGATTATTGAGCACAATCTTTGATGGTTTGAACCACTTTGGCTATGGCTGCCTCAGAGGAGTCAACGGGGGAGACGGCGGACTCCAGAAACCATCTTATCACCATCAAACTGGCTGGTCCACTATGGGAGTGTGCTGCTTGTGGGACTGAGTTTCTTGTGGCTCCTCGGACTGATGAAGTCCTTTGGATGAAGGATGAAACATCAAAAAAAAAGTGAAACCGTCCAGATGACCTGACTTAAATTAGATGAATTTGTTTTATCTGGATTATTGAGCATGAACTTTAATGTTTATGTGCCTGTTTTGTGCTGTTTTAGCGGCTTGTAAATCAAAACTTTCGGCTCATTCAACTGAACGGCGCTGTGCGCTTTCATTTCCGTACCTAATTATACTTTTCAAACTATTTCCCTATATTTACTAATATTTTCCCCATAGAAATATATAAAGCTCTTAATTTTTCTTTTACTTCATTTACATCTACTGTTAGCTAGCGTTTTGTTGCTTTTTGCTATTTAGCTAACTTTTGGATACCTCTGCTACTTTTAGCTTCTTCAAACTCTAAATTCTAGGTTGCCTTTTTTTATTTAATTTATATTTATAGCTTTTAAGCCAGTGTTTCCCAACTCTGGTCCCTGAGGAACACCATCCTGCATGTTTTAGTTGTCTCCCTGCTCCAAAACACCCAATTCTATGATTCAATTACTTTCTCATGTTCTACAAAAGCCTGTGAATTACGTATTTATCAAAATCAGGTGTGTCGGAGCAGAGAAACCGTTAAAACATGCAGGATGGCGTCCCTCAAGGACCAGGGTTGGGAACCCTTGCTTTAAGCTATAATTTTGAATATGATACTGGGATTACACGAGTATCTCTAAAATGGTTCAAATCATACTTATTTGATAGATTCCAGTTTGTAAATGTAAATGATTCTTCTTCATACACCAAAGTTAGTCATGGGAGTTCCTCAGGGTTCAATGCTTGGCCCAATACTCTTTACATTATATATATATTATAAACAGGTCTCTCTTGCAAATGAGTCCTCGAGGCTCAATGAGACTGACCTGTATAAATCAAGGTTGAATGGATTTTGCTACTTTGTTTTTCTAGCCTTTTATTGCTCTAGCTTGTGCTTTGCTTCTCTTTGCTTTCAGCTTGCTCTGTTTCTTATAGCATTAACCAATTTGCAGCCTTTGTCATCGCGTTCCAGCGGTTAGACAGACGTGCTTCTGTTTCTTCCAGGTTTTTCGTCCTGAACAACGAGGCGGGACTGTTGGAGTATTTTGTCAACGAGCAGTCGCGTCCACAGAAGCCCCGCGGCATGCTCCCCTTAGCCGGGGCCGTCATCTCCCCCAGCGACGAGGACTCTCATACCTTCACGGTGAACGCCATCAGCGGGGAGCAGTACAAGCTCCGAGGTGAGACTCCTTGCTTAATGGACTGCAGGAAGTAGATTATGGCTGCGGAGCCTTCCTGTCGTCATCGTCCATCTTGTTCTTGCAGTATTGATCCAAACGTTTCCTCATTATCCGCTGCCGTTGAGGCAGGAGCGCTCGGGGATCGATGCAGGGTGGGATCGCGCTCGAGCGTCTGTAATAAGTTTTTTTTCCTCTTTAGCCAGCGACGCCAAAGAGAGGCAGCACTGGGTGAGCCGGCTGCAGATCTGCACACAGCACCACACCGAGGCCATGGGGAAGGTAAGTTCCTCCCCAAGAAAGGAAGCTCGTCTCGTTTCTGATCGCGGTTCAAATGCGGCAGCTCGTGTCATCCCACAGAAAAGCAGCAAGAGATTATTTCCAGCACCAGAACTAAAGCATGTGGCTCCTGTATGTGTGTGTGAGGGGGCGTGAGCTGGACAGGTTTCAGTTTCCTGTTTACGCTCGCTGCATTCCAAAGGAGCAGCGTTTTTGTAAGAACAGCTCAGGTTTTACTCTGCGTGTGTGATCTTTAGTATTGATCTGTGGACTGTCCACAGTCTGCTTTAATTATCTGGACATGGGGGTGTCGTCAAACTCAAGTCACCAAAAGGAGCCAACATTTTCAAAACTTTGTCCAAGACACGAGCCACTTTCAGCCGATACGTTGTCGAGTCAGACGCATGGGATCTCTTCTTGGTTGCAGGTTCATCAACAAGAGTTTGATCTATCTCATTTGAAGTTCTGGTGCTCGTTGCACATCAGAGTCAATAATGCTAGAACCTTTTTTCTTGCTTCAAAGTTAGATGGTTAGAGAAGTCTGTACTAAATTTTAGTGTATTTATCAGTTTTAAAAAAAAAAGACAAATGAGAAGATCTACAATTTTTTACATTTAAATGGTCATCTTGGGGGACCAGATTTGGCCCGCGGTTCTTGAGTTTGACACATGTGATTAGGCGTGCACCGATCCGCCGGCCGATTTGTCGGCCCCGATTTCCTTAATTTTGGGAAATCGGAAATCGGCCAATGCTTGCATGAGAAACCGATGTTACAGATTTTTTTTGTTTGTTTTAACAACAATTGTCTAAACTTCATTTATATTTCAGAGCACTACCATTTGACCAGTTAAAACAAGTTTGTATTGTTTCTAGAATATTGTTCAAGGGTCTGTTTTTCAACAAAATAAGATTGAAATTTGAAGGCGCATTGTGACCTTACAACATCTAACCGTGTTGCTTATAAGACAAAATCGGTATCGGCCAAAATCGGAATCGGCAGGTCAGACTTTGTAAAAATCGGTGATCGGCCAAAAAACTGCATGTGATTCAGCGTTTTCTTCACTCAGACTTTATATTTCTTACCCTTTGACCTGATGGAAAGTAAGCGGCATGCATTCCTGGAAAGAAAGTCAGGGCGATTATTCGGTTTTAGGTTGAACTCCTCTAGTTTTCTTTATTTATTTATGCCGTCTGCATGTTTTCAATCTGACCCAAACAGTTTGTGGCTTTTGTTCTAACAACGCGTTGCTGGTTTTCTCCATTTATTTTACATTTTTTGCAGAGTAACCCCCCTCCTGATTCCCGCAGCTACTCCGTGGCATCTCAAGGCAGTGGCAGCTCCCCCATGTCTCAGCGGCGGCTGAGCCAAAACGCCAACTCTCTGTTTGGCTGGTCGCAGAGCCACAAAGGCTCGACACTCTTCTCCAGCAAGCGGTCCATGATGCCGGACCACCTGGTGGACGCCAGAGAGGTACAGCAAGTTAAAACAGCTGTGTTAATATGACCCAAACGCAAACTTTATTTGATTCAAAAATTGCAATGTCTTGTTAAAAGAAGAGCTAAGCTAGCTTAAAGTTGCAAAAGGCTTAAAAGAAGAATTAAAAGAAGAACTAAAAGAAGAGCTAAGCTAGCTTAAATTTTCCAAAGGCTCATTAAAAGAAGCGCTAAGCTAGCTTAAAGTTGCAAAAGGCTCGTTAAAGAAGTTCTAAGCTAGTTTAAAGTTGCAAAAGGCTTGTTGCAAGAAGCTCTACGCTAGCTTAAAGTTGCAAAAGACTTGTTAAAAGAAGAGCTAAGTTAGCTTAAATTTGCCAAAGGCTCGTTAAAAGAAGTTCTACGCTAGCTTAAAGTTGCAAAAGGCTTAAAAGAAGAGCTAAAAGAAGAGCTAAGCTAGCTTAAAGTTGTAAAAGCTCGTTAAAAGAAGAGCTAAACTATCTTAAAGTTGCAAAAGGCTTGTTAAAAGAAGAGCTAAGCTAGTTAAAATTTGTAAAAAGCTCATTCAAAGAAGCGCTAAGCTAGCTTAAAGTTGCAAAAGGCTTGTTAAAAGAAGCATTAGGCTAGCTTAAAGATCGTGTAAAGTGAATTTCAATATTTTCTTAAATAAACATTATAAATGTCATATAGTAAAAAGTCTCAAAATTGTAGCTCAATTAATTTTGGAGTTATAGATGAAACTGTGTATAAAGATACAGGTATGTCTTTTTCAGGATTTTTTAGGCGTGGTTTAAACGGGACCGCGTTTCGTCACGCGGTCCTCATTAGTATAGCCCCACCCCCTGCAGCTCCAGCCGTATAAATTCGCCTCGGTGGAGCCGTTCACTCGCGAATCGCAGATAGCATCAGATAGCAATAGCATAGATATTTTGTTCATTGTTAGCTAGCTAATCAATTATGCCTCGTTCGTGCATCTTCCCTGGATGTCGCAATGGTCAGGGCACCCGTACAAATCATAACATGTTTTTATACCGCGTGGTTTTATACCGAGTATCTGTAGTGCCTGGATAGGTCAATGGATAAAGCGCTTGCCTTCCGTCCCAAACTCCACGGGTTCAATTCCCGCATGGTACAACTCTTTTTTTTTTTTTTATTCATTCCAGATTAAAAACACACAAGAAAACTATTTACAAAAACAGCGTAACTCTTGGAAAAAGTAGCTGCTGTTACAGAATTCAGATAAAAACAGAGCAGGTTTACTGGCTCTGCTGTCTGCCTCTCCACTGTGGGAGCAGGACACGAGCGCAGCTGCGCTGAAACCACGCCCACGCACTGACACGCCCCCAGCGTTCCAGGGCAAGGCAAAATCATGTTTTTTCATGATTTTTGAGACTTAATTTTATAAGGTAAACAATGTTTTTAATCAGTCAGATTTATATGGGTGATTAATAACACATATTTATGCCATGTGACAAACTAAAAACACACATTTAATTTCACTTTACACGGTCTTTAAAGTTGCAAAAGGCTTGTAAAAAGAAGAGCTAAGCTAGTTGCAAAAGGCTTGTTAAAAGAAGAGCTAAGCTAGTTTAAAGTTGCAAAAACCGCTGGTGCTCATGAACTTATTTAAAAGTTAAAAAAGCTAAGTCTGGTCCTCTGGACATGCTTTAAAGGACAACACCCACCATGTTTTCAAATTGCATCGCCATTAATATGTAGTAGTGACTTAAATAATAAAACAGGAGCGTTTTATTGATATTGTAGAGAAATAACGCTAAATGTGTTATTTCATGACTTAAAGGAGATTTTACCGCAGCAGCTCCGGCAAAATGTGTCCCTCTCCATATATGGGCATCGACGTCATTCAAGGATCCATCTTGAGACGGAGACGGAGTTATAATGAGCATCATGCATCAACGTAGCTTTCTTATTTCTGACCAGAGTAGTTACGAATACAACTAAGAAAATGCCGAAACGATGTGTTGCCCAGTTCTGCAGCAATACCTCGAAGGATGGCGTTGGTGTTCATTATTTCCCCAACATCAAAAGGATTCCGAATGCATGGATAAAGTTTGACTCCGAATGCATGGATAAAGTTTGTTCAAGTCTAACGAGCTGACTTCATTGCTCCATAGCATAGCAGTGTTTTGTGTTTAAAACACTTTAAACCAGAAGACTACGAGTCAGCAATGATGCAGGCATTTGGATTTAAGGGGAAAAGTGGTACGAGACTGAAGGAAGACGCTGTGCCAACTATCCATGAATGAATTTGTCGCGAGCGAATTAAACTCGTGTCCAACGTGGCTGCGCGAGGTTCTGCAAATTTCCTGGTGTGCTGTGGGCTGCAGGACCAGCGCTCCCTGTTTTTTTTTTTTTTTTTTAGAACTTTTTAATAAGATATAACCGCTGCGGCTGAAGCTGTGTGAAGCTGCCGGCTCGCCTTTTTATTTCTCCCCCCGACCTCTCAATCTACTGAATTGATTGACAGGTCGGGGAGAGAATAAAAAGGCGAATGAATTCAAGACCGTATGTTGCCCACGTCTGAGTTAGACAAACGGAGCTAGTCTGCTGAAACAGGTGTTACAGAGAGCAATTTAATATTTTTTAAGGGTTTAAAGAGACTTTGATGTTTTTAATGGAAAAATATACGTACAAAAAGGTTAATTGTTATGAAAAGTTAGAAAAATCAAAACTGCCTCCTGAGAGGAACATTTTGATTTATGAAGTTCCTGATGTTTTAGGTAAAGCCCTGAAATCATCTGTGAATAACTCTTTTACATCACATTTCAACTCAACTACAGATTTTAGACTTGTTGAGTTGGAAGTAGCAGCCGTCTTGAATCGGGTAGACTCCATCAGTTGAAGACGTTTATAAATTTACGTCCAATGAATTCAAGTGATTCGTGAGACGTTTCACCAACGGCCACGAACACACCCACAACTGTCCCATTGTGGGTTTTATTTTTCATTTTTGGTATTTGAGTCCTAAATGTTAGGGTAAGCCAACATTTAAGTGTGGACAAGGCGTTGACCTGTTCTAAACTGAAGTGAACTGCATCTGTGCAGTGTTGCGCTCTCAACGTAATTCTTTGAAGGATAAGCAGCAGCGTATTCCTTTAAAGGTTTATAAAGTGATTATAGCAAAATATTTCCCACCTGCATCCTTCAGCTGAGTCTAGTTTTCTGTTCAGGCTGTTTTAAAGCTGCAGGTTTTCCACCAGGGGGCGCTGTTTTGTACAGTCACATTCGTTTTCTTTCCCACCTGCTTCAAAACACTGACAAGACACTGAACAGCATACACAATATTACTCTGTTTGTGCCGGGGGACTGGATCTTTGGGATGAACCAGTCTTTGCCGTAATGTATTTTGGGGTTTAAAAGCCACTGGGACCTTTGGGGTCCTCCTTTTCAACCGATGGCTGACAGGAGTCTTTGGCTTTCTTATGCTCATCCTTGATAGAGGGGAGCATTTGTAATAGAAACCGTCCATCATTAAACAGGTGGAGGCCTCAGTGTTCAACTGTCCCCATCTTAATAAAGATTATTATTAATAAAGTTTAATAAAGATTCTCTGACTCTCTTACAATGCTGTTATTACTAGTATCACTCAGCCATCTGTGAATAGCAAGCGGCCGTCCTCCTTTTGCATGTGAACAGCTAGTTTTGGCTGTCATCCGTAGACTGGTTGATCCACTATGAGAATCCAAAACAGTTACTTTATTTACTGCCATACACGTCGTATAAGTCGCATCAGTCCAAAAAGGTCTTAATAAAGTGGGGAAAAAACCATAATGCGTCACTTCGCCGCATAAGTTTCATCTGTTATGCGTCACCGCTGCCATCTGGAAAAATGGGCCGGTGTTGTGCCAAAAATTGATTGGTTGCCAAATGGCGGCCGCGGGAGCGTGCACGGGCGGACTTTAACAAGAATTTAACAAGATTAACACTTAAAAACATTTATTTGTTTGCTCAACATTATAGTAAAGGTGTGTCTCAGTTGAACGTTTCCTTAATAAATGCACTTTAATGGTCAAATCAGCTGAATTTCTCCTGGGCGGTGCGGCAAAATGCAGCTGATTTGACGTTTGCTCCAGGTTACGGAGCGAGACGAAGGTGGCTTTGTATGGCAAGCCAAGCGTCTCATTAATAGCCACTTTTACTTATTAATGAGACACTTGGCTTGCCATATTAGTTGAGGGCCCTCTAGTGACTGAAAATGGTAGTGTTCAATATTTTCCTTGTCAGAATGAATGAAATCGTCAGATCTTATCCAAAAATTGGTTCATAAACATGGGGAGAAAACAAATATGTCACTTCGCTACAGTATATAAGTCATAGGGCATACTAATTTATGCAAAAAAAACCTGACTTATACAGCCAAAAATACAGTAAGTCAAGTTTATCAGTATATTGAGATGGTGCTATTTATAAGACTGAGTGTGATGCGGCTCCTCAGACTGAAGAAGTCTCTTGGATAAAAGACAAAAAGGTTCAACAAGAAGTATCTGCAGGTGATAACTGCTCCTTCAAGCCTTTTAATGCTTTACTTGATTTTCCTCTTGGTTCTGACTCTGTCCAGATGATGAGCCAGGCCCAGGGCCAGCACAAAGACCTGATCCAGAGCATTGAGGGGCTGCCGGCGGCCCCCGGCCTCTCCCCTTTAGACCAGGACCTGCTGATGCTGAAGGCGACCTCCATGGCCACCATGAGCTGCCTGAACGAGTGCCTGCACATCCTGCACCTGCAGCAGGTCGCCAGGCAACGGAACGCCCTGGGAGGTCGGTGTGGGTCATCGTGTTGCCGGGCAGAAAAATAGCATTTCCTGCAAAAATGCAGTGTGAATGTTTATTGCTGAAGAACTTGCTGGAAAAATAGCTGAAATTAGCTACAAACATGCTGAAATGTAGCTGAAATGGAAAAACAAGCCTAAAGTTAGTAGAAGAAAGCAGAAATAACGTATATTAGCTGAATTAGGTTTAAATGGGCAGAAATTATCACAAAAAAATTAGGAAATCAGGTAAAAATACAAATTATCAACAAAAAAAGAGCTGAAAGGGCAGACAGAATGAAGTTGAAACTACCAGCTGAAATGAGCTAAAAAAATGTGGAATTGGCTGAAAAAGCAAAAGTTTGCATCAAAGAGCTTAAAGGGGACCTCAGATGTATTTTTTAAATTTTTATGGTATTTCTGTGGGATATCCAGACCCTATTCCTTCAATTTAATGCACAAAATAATTATTAGATAATCAATTATACCCTTTTTAATTCTGCCATTTTTAACTTTCGTTTTGAACGACCGGTTTCTTGAAGTCCACGCCCTTCAACGATCTGTTCACGCCCTCTGTAACAGCCAGTATCTGTAATGTGTTGTTGTTTTAAAATTAGCTCTTTTTTTATTACTCATTTGACTTACTGTTAGTGTTAGCTTAAGATAACTTACCGAAACCCGTCTGAGCGCGCCGCAGTTTGCTGCTCCTTTTAGCATTAGACCACCCGAATCCGAAGCTAATGTTAGCTTGTTCCTCTTCCGGTTTTCGCCAGCTCCGCTCGTGAAGCACGCGGAGATTTTGGGAGTTATCGCTGTTCCAGTGAAGACAACACAAAGTTCACCAAGTGTCTCCCGTAAATTAATCTGTAAGGAGAAGGTCCTCTTGCTGCGAGCCTGCTGCGAGGCTGCTGCAAGGCTGTACAGTTGAAGCTCCGCTCCATCGCGCCGGAAGAGGGTCCCGTCGAACCCGGTCCTTCCGCCTGTGGTCCGCTCGTTTAATTTTTGCCGGCTGCGCGTTGGCAGCGATCGCAAATACACTAAAAATTGAACTAAAACATAAAAATAACAATTATACTTTATTTATAAAGCCATTTAAAAAAACACAGCTGCAACAAAGTGCTGTACACATGAAATTAAGAACATATAAACAAAAGATGAGATGAAATCATGAAAAACAACAGTCATGTGTTTAATACAGAAGTGGGTTGAGCCTAACCAGGGGTTGCTAGGTGAGGGGCTGGACTCAGGTTTGATCTGATTGGCTGGCGGCTTGTGACGTCAATAAATGCAGGAAGTGTGAATCCTGGTGTATTTATCAAAAATAAATAAATCTACTTAGAGTAAATAAACCACTGGGTGCATTTTTTTGGCACAAGGACTGTTTTTTTATGAAGTAAATACCCAAAGTTTAGTAAAAAAACATTAAAAAGTGAATTTTGCATGTGTGGTCCCCTTTAATATTGTAGCTGAAAGAACAGAAGAAACTGAAACTAGCAGGAAAATAACAATCTTAAATTAGCAAAAAATCATTTAATTGGCTGAAAGCAGCAGAAATTAACATGAAAACCTTGAATTTAGCTGAAAACCGCTGAAATTAGCTAAAAATGCTAAAAAAAGAAACTTGCTGAAAAGCTAGAACAAGCTTAATTAGCAGAATAAAGCAGAAAGAACACAAGTTTGCCCAATTAGGCTGATTGAAAGAATCAGAAATTATCCCAAATCAGTGGAAATTATCTGAAAAGGCTGAAATTGGCAAAAACAGCTGAAAAGTAGCTACAAAAACTGTAAAGAAGCTAAAGAAGGAACTGGAGAGAGCACATTTTTTCTGAATTAGACTGAAAAAAGTTGAAATGAGTGCAAAAATGTGGAACTAGCTAAAAAAGCTAAAATTAGCATAAAACAGCTAAATAGCTGAAATAACGGAAAAAGGTGAAACTTGCATAAATAAACTGAAAGGAGCAAAACATGATGAAAATATCAGAAATAAGTTAGAAGAAGCACAAAAATGTTGTAGTTTGCAGAAAGAATCTGAAAGGAGCACAAAACAGCTGAAAGTAGCTGAAAAAAGTTTAAATTTGCAGAAAGAAGCTGAAGCAGAACAAAACGTGAAAGGAGCAGTAAAAGTTTATAAACAGAGCTAAAGAGCTGAAGGATGGAAAATGAGCTCATTTTCTGTGAAAAAAGTGGCTAAAGTTGCACCAATACCAAAAGTCATAGCAGGATTGAAAAAAGAAAAAAAATAAATATATATATATATATATTATACAATAGTTTGTAATTTTAACATGAAAGCTGCAGGAAGGTGTAATCCCGGGATAAGCGGACGGTGGAATTATTCTGCATTATTGATGGAAACTGTATCTTTGGTCAGCGCCTGTCTGAAAGGTAATTAGATCTGTGATGGTTAAATATTCACCTGAAACACCCGGAGCGCTGAGCTCTGGTTCAGCTTCAAACGTCCTGGTCAGTAGAAACGGTCAAAAGTTAGTTCTTGTTTTTTCTCTGCAGCAGCAGATCTCGTTGCTCGATGCATTTTTCATCAGGACTGACGTGCGGCAGCAGCCAGTCAGATTCCATCTCCCCATGACGCACGCGTTGAATTTGAACGAGCACCTGTGCAGGTGCTTAAAAACAAGTGTGGGAGGGTTTAGTCAATCAGAGGAAAGGGGCGGAGTCAGTGTATTCTGATACCGTTCCCGTCTCGAGGAGTTTGGTTATCGCTCTTTGGGCGAAGGAACAGCGACCAGTCTGTTTAGGAGGCGACTGTCGAGCTGCTCGGGGGGGTGGGGGGCCTCCGGCGGAGGAGGAGGAGGTGGGGGTCAGGACCATGAGCACCTCCGAGTCTGACGCTGTCCTCTCAACAGGACCCACCATCGAGTGGCTGGAGCCCAAAGTGCCCGACATCCTGAAGAATGGCAGCAGCTTCACCACGGGGGGAGAGGGCCCGCTGGAGGGGGGACAGCTGGAGCTGAGCACCCCCGAGTCCTGCAGCTTGTCTGGGGTGAGAAAACCGAACCGAATGTGAAGTTTGACTTTTTATATACGTTGAAGCACTTTGAGCTTTGCTTCTGCCAGCAGCAGGAGGACATCGACCCAGAAGACGAGCTGGAGGACTCCTTCACCGACGAGGAGGAGGAGCTGGGGGTCGTGGAGGAGGAGCGGAGCGTCATCCTACACCTGCTGTCGCAGCTGAAGCTGGGCATGGACCTCACGCGGGTAGGTCGAGTTCCACGCGCTGCACCATAAACGCTTCCTGTTTACAAAGAACTAGGTCTGTTTCCATGGCGACCGGTAGGGTCTCTGTTTGCTCATAGCGACTGACGACCTTACGAGTCACTTCTAACACAAGGCCTAAAGCTGAGCTGTTTACATCTCATCATCACAGATGGTTTTCTTGACTCAGCCGATGACCTTTCGGAGTTGCACTTATTCAAGATGGCCGCCACAGACGGCTGACCTTAAAAACGCCCATAACTCGGGCGTGGTGGGCGCTGAGGATCATGATTTTTTATTTTTATTTAACAAGTGAAAATAAAATGGTATTTAAAAGTAGGGATGGGACAGATCCGATCCAGTATTGGTATCGGTTTCCGATACCAGCATAATTTAAGTATCGGATATCGGATCCAACCTGCCGATATTTCCGATCCAGCTTCAAAGAGCACTTGTGTTCCATCACATTCTTTGACTGCTGTCCTAACATAGTGTGAGTTAAACCCAATGAAGACACTTTGGGCCTCACAACATGAAACACCCAAACTTTAACAACACACAAGAGGCAGGTCTATACCACACACATGTCCTTCTCACTCATGGTGCAGCTGGAAAAACTAAAAAACAGCTAAGCATGATGGGAAAGACAACAAAATCCACTCCCCTTAACCACTAAGGGAGTTTGAGGGATCCTGGTTGGATGCTTGACGATCCTTATGTTGTCATAGTCTGACCTCACCTAAGCCCCGCCCCCTCAGAACAGGAAGTGACTTTTTTTGCTTGGAAAGCTCCAACTCTGGCTCTCTTGACCTAATCCAGATAATCTTGTGTCACATGACTGATAACAAGTTGGTCTCACTTATTTTAAAGCGCCAATGGTTTTCAGCAGAGGGCGTGGCCGTGGCAGCGCGGCAAAGTCACAGGTCACGCCGCCGCCATACGTTTTGCTCTAGATTCCACATGTTTCAGCCCAGCTGCACCAAACTCACTGACATCGATCCTTGTTCACCCCCCTGCAGGATTCCAGTGCAATACTTGGTGGGCGTGGCCTAATTCCTCAACAGCGCCCTCTAGAATATTTAAAAAAAAACAGCCCCCAGCCATGCTTTATCCCAGAATAATGAAACTTGGTACACATGTGTATCTTGTCAGGATCTACAAAAATGTCTCTTGGAGCTATGGTCCGAAGCCAAATGGAAGTCGGCCATTTTAGGTCAAAGTCACAATTTTGTCTATTTCATTGATGTCATATCTGAGCGAACTCGTCCTAGAGCTTTCGAGATCCAGGCGTCAAACTTGTTCAGCACAATCTTGAGGCATTGAAGGTCAAAAGTTTTTTAAAGAATTTTTCTGTGTCAAAGCATGAGGGCGTGGCTCTCTTAGTGGTTAAGGGGAGTGGGCTGTGTTGTCTTTCCCATCATGCTTAGCGTTTTTTTAGTTTTTCCAGCTGCACCATGAGTGAGAAGGACATGTGTGTGGTATAGACCTGCCTCTTGTGTGTTGTTTGTGAGTTTCCTGTTGTTGAGTGTCTTCACTGGGTTTATCTCACACAATGTTAAAATGAAAAGTCCCAGTACAAAAATTTCATTATACAGATTCACATACCCGAACAGTATCGGATCGGAAAAGTATTGGTATCGGTTGAAACCCAGTTTTCTGTATCAGATCGGATCGGAAGTGAGAAATGTGGATTGGTGCATCCCTATTTAAAAGAAAATGTTACAAAAACAGCTAGGTTGTAAGGCGGTGTAGAAAACTAAACACAAGAACATGTCTGCAGTGGTTTTTGCAATGAAACTTAGCAGATGTTTAAAGCCACTTAGAGAAGTCAAGGACGAGAGCTTCAGATCTATTTGGAAGACATTCCATGAAGCAGGAGCGGAGTAGGAGAATGTCCTTTTGCCAAGTTCAGTCCTCACTGAGGGAACACTGCAGGTAATGAAGTCCTGAGAGCGCACGTTGTACAAACTGGATTCCAAAAAAGTTGGGACACTAAACTAATTGTGAATAAAAAGTGAATGCAATGATGTGGAGGTGCCAACATCTAATATTTTATTCAGAATAGAACAAAAATCACAGATCAAAAGTTTAAACTGAGAGAATGTATCATTTTAAGGGAAAAATATGTTGTTTCAAAATTTCATGGCGTCAATCTTCGTGCATCATGATAGACAGCATCCAACATCTGCAGGGTGCTTGTAGGAGCGTTCATGTAAATGATGTCACCTTAGTCAATGGAGGGAAGGAAAGTCACAGTTAAAAGGCGTTACCACATTTTTAACCTTCAAAGGTCAAAAATGTGTTAGGAACTTTTTTTTTGTCTCCAAACCCTATGTGTCATTTTTCACCACTTTTATTGTCTGTCCAACAGATCTCACTTGTAAATGAGTCTTCGAGGCTCAATGTGATTTATCTGTTTAAATAAAGGTTAAATGAAAAGGTTTCCCAGTATTCAGAGTTAGACAGGATCCATTTCTGAAAAAGAAACCCAGTTTAACTTTCAGTTTCTTTACCAAGTTTTCCACGTGGAGTTTAAAAGAGAGATGTAAGTCGACCAAGATACCCAAATATTTATAGAAATCGACAAACTCAATACAGACACCATTAGAGTATAAAATTGAAGGAAGGACTGCTGGGACTGACTTCCTGTTTGAAAAAAGCACCCCTTTGGTTTTTTATCAGCGTTTAGTATAAGTTTGAGATGGAACAAATCTGACTGGATGATGTTGAAAGCAGATTGTAAAAGCTGGAAAGCCTTAGGAATTGTTTTAGCTCGACAATAAACAAGTGTGTCATCAGCATAGAAATGTAGGGATGCATCAGGGATGCTCTGACCTACATTACCTATGTAGATTGTAAAGAAGGTGGGTCCTAAGACTGAGTCTTGTGGGACACCATTGTTAACTGTTAAATAACAGTCAAATGACATCACGTCAAAACGTCATCATGTCAAAATAATAAGTTAACACTATTTATCTGAGGAGCAGACTGCTTTGAGTTTAACTTCATCACAGACTCATCTTGAGAAAGCACGAAGGCAACAGTAGAAAGGAAAAACTCTCATGAGGAAGAAACCTTTAGCAGAACCAGACTCGGGACAAGTGGCCATTTGCTTCGACCGGCTGAGTTTGAGAAGAATAGATACACAATGGCAGGTCAAGAATCACATGTTAAAATAATATCAAATGAAAACTATTCAATTTTTAACAATATCATTTAAGGAAATGAGGTCAAATTGTCCTTCAGTAGTCTAAGTCCATAGCAGCATAACAAGACAACCCTAACTATAGGATTTATCAAAAAGGAAAGTCTTAAAACTGGACAATGTGTCAGCCTCATGGACAGAAACTGGAAGTTGGTTCCACAAGAGAGGAGCCTGATAACTGAAAGATCTTCCTCCCATTCTGCTTTTGGAAACTCTAGGAACCACAAGTAAACCTGCAGTCTGAGAGTGAAGTGCTCTGTTAGGAAAATATGGAACAATAAGATCTGTAATATAAGATGGAGCTAGGTTGTTGATGGCTTTGTAGGTTAGAAGTAGGATTTTGAATTAAGTTCTTAATTTGACAGGGAGCCAATGGAGAGAAGCTAAAACTGGAGAGATGTGATATCTCCTACTAACTCCATAGAATCTGCATTTTGGACCAGCTGAAGACTTTTTAAAGAAGTATTTGGACACCCACATAACAAACCATTGCAATAGTCCAGTCTAGACGTGACAAATGCATGAACCAGTTTTTCTGCATCATTTTTAGATAAGATGTTTCTAATTTTAGTGATATTACACAGGTAGAAGAAGGCAGTTCTAGTAACATTTTTAATGTGGGGGATAAAAGACATGTCCTGCTCAAAAACACCACCAAGATTTTATATTATTTTTTATTTATTTAGAAAGACCGTTTTCCATCACATTCATTAATTACAGCTTTGGCAAAAAGTCCAAATGAGTTTTGTCTATACTGCCTTTAGAATGTTTTCTTTTACAGAACAATGTTAAAAATAAAGAGTTGAACAAAGCAAACAAGAATTGGTCCATTTGGTCCAGATCTGGTAAAAAAAAAAAAAAAATTTGACTTGGAGGAAAAAATATACATTTTCCATAACATAAATCTGATAGACAATTTCTATCCATTCATTAATTGTGGGTGGTTCTGCCTTTAACCATTTCCTTGTGATGGATATTTTACTGGCTGCCAACAGTATAGCCAACAACTTTTTGTCCTTGTTGGTCCATGTTTCAAGCATTAAATTACCCAAATACAAAGTTTGACAGTTGAATGGAATGTTTAAATTAAATATATTTTCAATGTTTGTGGATCTCTTCCCAGTAGGGTCTTATTACCTGGCACTCCCAGAAAATGTGGAAGTGGTTGGCTCCCTTAGACCCACAAAGTCTCCCAACAAGCGTCCCCCTTGCCTTGGTGTCGTTTCTGAATGGGCGTGACAAAAAATAATTCCCGCCATGTGTTTGATCCGTTCAAGACCCATTGTAGTTGGCATATTTTCTCCCAGTTGTCCTGTGTGATCATTACCTTCATTTCCTTTTCCCATTTCTTCTTCATGTATTCTGTATTCTCTTGTTTAGATATTTGTATAGCATTGTACAGTTTGGAGACAATTTAGTTGTCTGATCTGGACTTAATTGATGATAAAAATACTTGCATAAACTTAACACTAAGAGTTTTAACATTAGAACTGGAGGTCAGATTAATGCCATCCGAGGAGGGCGAAAGACTGGTAAATTCATTCCAAAGGTGCTCGGGTCCAAAAACTAAAACCTCAGTCTTGGCTGAGTTTAGAAGAAGAAATTTTTGGAAAATTTATCTGAGGTAAAAAAAAATCTGTGGTAAATAAATCAACCATAAAGCTGTCGGGAGGTTTTAATGGTCCTAAAAACACAAAAAGCGGGACGTGTTTGATGTTTTGATATCGACACATTTTTGAAGAGATCTTCTCTTTGAGGAGTCGTCTTTTTTTTTTTTTATAAATGGTTGGTTTTCTGCTCCAGTGTTGCCACTCAAACGCTGATTCTGGTTGATCTTACAAAGTGAGATGCGCTCTCCTTGGCGTTTGTAACCACTGATCCAGGTCGCCACCTCGGGCGGATCACTCCTCGTCTCTGGTTTCTGATTTCTCGCTCTCGTCTCACTCGCTGACAACGGCTGTGATTGTGTGACGCCTCGTTTTTAAGTCTCCATCTCCCTCCAGGTCGTCCTCCCCACCTTCATCCTGGAGAAGCGCTCTCTGCTGGAAATGTACGCGGACTTCATGTCCCACCCGGACCTCTTCGTCGCCATCACCGACGGCAGCAGCCCGGAGGACCGCATGGTCCGCTTCGTGGAGTATTACCTCACCTCGTTCCACGAGGGCCGCAAGGGCGCCATCGCCAAGAAGCCCTACAACCCCATCATCGGCGAAACGTTCCACTGCTCCTGGAGGGTTCCACGGAGGCAGGACGCCCCTAGGGAGCCTTCGCGGGACAGCCCAGAACCTCCCGACGCTTCGGCCGCCCAGGAGCCTCTCCAGCTGCGCTTCGTGGCGGAGCAGGTATCCCATCATCCCCCGGTGTCTGGCTTCTACGCAGAGTGCCAAGAGAGGAGGATGTGCGTGAACACGCACGTGTGGACCAAGAGCAAGTTCATGGGGATGTCCATCGGCGTGTCGATGATCGGAGAAGGTGAGGAAACGCCGTCGGTTTGAAATCCAGCTCTCATCTAGAAGGTTCCTCAGCGTTTCTAAACCTGGAAGATCTTCAAGAACAAAACAGTTGTTTTTGGAAAGGAGCAAATTATTTTTTGCTTCTTTATTACTTTAGACCAGGGGAGTCGAACTGTCTCCCTCAAGGGGGCCAAATTCAAAACTTGGTTTTTAATCATATACGTGACATCATTACCTAGGTGCATGTTCATCAACAGTAGGGCTGGGTGATACGAACCAACATTAATATCTTGATATTTTAAGATAAATAGCGATGTACGATATAAATCACAATTTTTTTTCTATAAAGTAATAAAAAAATTATATTTCTGAGTCAAAGATTTATCCCAATTGTCACCCATGCACATTTATTAACTACAAAATAAATGTCTAAAAAATAAACTTTATATTTATACAGGTGTTCCCCGACTTACGAACGAGTTCCGTTCCTACGAACCGTTCGTAACCCGAAAATTCGTAAGTCGGAACGCATTACACGTGGCGTTCGTAAGTCTGGATTTTTTGGTCGTAAGTCGGAAAATGTATGCTAACACTGCGCCGCACACCCGTTTATCAACATGAGACTGAACAAGCATACATACTGGTTCATAAACATGCACAGAACTTTATTTACAAACGGTTAGCTAACACACTTTCATCTAAAAACACATACCAGTGCTGTATTTACTGTACAACAGTACTGTTCATAAGCGCGTTCGTAAGTCCGGAACGTCGTAAGTCGGGGACCACCTGTATATGAAAAAATAATCCTTTTCAGCTACGCCGCCTTCACGGCGTTGTTTAGCGTGTACGAAGAAACACGTGAGGGGCTGTGTTTGTGTACAGTTGACGTCGCAGACGGGCAGAAAAAGAACTACACGGATTTTTCAAGTCTAATTATAACGCAACGTAGAAATGTTGATGTAGACGATATAGTCCCATCTTATATCACGTATGAAATTATCTCGATATTTTAAAACTATCGAGATATCGCCAGGCCTAATCAACGGGAATAGAATTAGTTGTTCTCTGTTGCTCGTCCACGTCAAAGTTAGACACGACTGAAAAATCCAACCGTTCAAAGTCTGCCAGCTGTCAGGAGAAATCTGCACTTACTTTTAAGCAGTAAAATATTTTACATTTAAAACATCTGGCCAGATAAGATAAGACAAGGACCAGATTTGGCCCACGGGCCTCGAGTTAAACACGTGGTAAATAGTTTGAATTATTTCTTTATGGATATAAAAAAAAATAGGGATGCACCAATCAGTTATTCCAACTTGACTAAAGACCAACCAGCTCACTAATCAGATTTATTTATTTAATTTTAGTTGCAAGTGAGAGCATTATAGCTACCGTAGGTGGCCAATTCCTGCTAGCAGCAGCTCATCATTAATGAGCAAATTCATATATATATA
>JBBPBX010015730.1:0-49052 GCA_038048925.1 Garcialebias charrua
ATATATATTATATATTATTTATTTATTTATTTTTCTCTTACCCCCCTGGTTGCCTGGCGGACATTCTGGGGGTGGGCCGTCGGGGGTTGTCCTGGACTATGGGGGGGTTCGGGGCCTGGGGGTTCGCCGTGGGCGGGGCTGGCATTTCGCTCTCCCTGGGGTTGCTTGGGCTCGGGTGTCCTGTGCTGTCGGCAGGGCGAGGGTTGGGCCGAATCTTGGATGTCGGCTACTCTCCACCCCAGAATGAATGGGCCTACCTCCTGGGCTTGGGTGTGGGCTGCCCCATGTAGGGGGCAGGTACATGTCTTGGACCTAGGGGGTATAGAGGGTGCATCAGGATTATGAATGGAACGTGTCGTTATTGTTTGTCTTTGTGTGAGTGAGGATGAGGGTGGGTCTGAGTGAGTGTGTCTGTGTATGAATGTCTAATTGTCAGGCTGGGATTTGGACTGCCCCCTCTCTGTTACATCTGAGGCTACTTGGTGTTGCGCTCCTACCACGTGGCCCCCGGGTGGGTGTCCTTTTGCCTGCGGGCGTGCTGGGGGCCCTTGTTGTCGCTTTCAGGGGTTGGGCGCTTGGGCGTGTGTCGGCTCGGCCTGGTGGCTGCCTGGTGGGGCTCGGGTCCTCTGGTCCTATCGGGTCTGGGCCTGAGGGGTGGGCGTCCCCGGTGCCCGGGCCTCTGTGTCCGGGCCTGGGGCTACGTCAGTGCAGCGGGCTCTTGCAACGGGCTCCGGCGGGGGCCTGTGGGTTTGTCGCTGTTGGCCTCCCGGGGGTCATTGTGTGTAGTCGCTGGTGGAGCTCGTCCGGTTCTCCCCCTTGGTCAGATCTGGGGAGAGGGTGAGTGGCTCGTCCTGTTCGGGTGGCCCTGGGGACTCTGGGCTCGGGGTCCTTCTTGGGGTCTTGGGCTTTGATCGCCCCTTCGTCTGCCTCGGGCCTTGGGGGGACGGATCTCTGATGCTTCACAGTCGCTACTGAATGTTCAATTGGAGGAACCTTATTCACTTATGCATGTTCACAGCCACACACAAATGGATGCAGGGATGTATATGTAGATATCATATGCAGATATGTAGATGGATATGTGATATGAATGTATATGTATATATATTTGTAGGTATGGGTATGTTTATTTATGGAAATCTACTGCAAGGTCATGAATATTATTAGTCTTTATGCATGTGTATTTTGTTGCTGTGTTTTGTCATGTGCTTTGCAGGATTGCGGACGGAGGTTGGGTGTGTTTGCCTTGTGCTCTTTTTGTGGATAATTGTTGTGTTTTGTTGTCTTACTTTCTATCTTTCCTTTCTCTCTTAAAAAAAATCATATCGGTGTGAGAGGATGCCTGTGAGGTGAGAAGGGAGGCCATCTATAAAGGAAAAAAAAATCACTATGAAATTGTGTGATTGCAGTTTAAGGACAGCAGCAATTCACTTTGATCTGGGCCCCGCCCGAACTAACTATTAGCTTGCTAGTCAGATTAGAACTAATTATCCAAACTGACCTTATTTAAAAAGCGGTCTATGAAAGGTAAACTAATAATTGTTTTTAACTTTTATACAAAAAGATCTGAACTGTAGAATTTAGTGTCTGATGCAATATTACATTGTAGAGTTAATACTGTATATAGGACTCACAGTGATCTACAGTAACATCCTGCCTTTGAGTGATTTTCAGAAGTGCAGGGTTCAAATGACAAACACTCGTGATACAGTTTAGTTTGCAGAAAGAGCGTGACACCCTGTCTCAGATCCACTTCCTCTGCAGAGTAAACACGTTGTGAAATCAAACGTCATTTCTGCTGCTCTCTTTCATACACAAACCCACACACCAGTGACATGTGTTGGAGCTCATGGCTGGTGAGGTAGATTCAGACTGAATCAGTTTTGTACACACTTTAACTAACACACACTGTTAATGTTAAATATATTCTATCATTTCTTTTAATAACAGAAAAATCTGAATGTTGTCACTTTAATAGAAAGTAATCAATAAAGGTCTAATAAACATTTTTTTGTTTTTATTTGAGCACTCAGCTCTTTTCTGTGCACTTCATGTGACTGTGTGTCTGAAACATATTGCATTTACTTCAAAACTGTTTTGTCATAAGAAGTTTAGATTTTTTTTTTTTTTTTGAGAAAAAATAATTTCCACATTATAGCCAGTCATGTTTTACATGTATCATGTGTCGAACTCGCAAAAAGTTGATCAATTATTGTTTGGTGTAATTATAATTACTGTACATGAAAAAACACATATCCATCAAAAATACTTTTACTTTATGATGTATGGTAATTGGGGATTATTTCCCTATGGCGTGATGGGGTTCAAGTCTTTGTTTATCACTTCAAGTTTTGGTTCAAAGTCCAGTATGAAGAAATTTTCAACTTTAAATATACAATTTTACATTATAGCGGTCACAGGAAAACAGAAATAAATAAGTCCAGCTCTAGTTTAGTCTTTGTTTTGGTTCAATAATCCACACAGTGAAACAGCAGAAGAAGAATCGGGCTCCATGACTGATGTCACAGCTGATGAGGTACTGATAACTATACTGACAGAACAACTGACAGAACAACACTTTAAAAATGGCAACACAATGCCTTAGTTGGTCGGGCTGTTGCCCCTCAGCAAGAAGGTTGTTGGTCAAAGTTCCGGCCGGGGGCCTTTCGACACAACAGTGGTGGGTCTCATCAGCAACAACGATGAGACGGACTACAGGAACGAGGTGAGCCGCCTGGCCTTGTGGTGCGGACACAACAATCTCACTCTCAACGTGGAGAAGACAAAGGAGATTGTTGTGGACTTCAGGAAGAGGGATGCCCAACATGCCCCTCTGACCATCAACAGCACCACAGTGGAGAGAGTGGACAGCACCAAGTTCCTGGGAGTGCACGTCTCAGAGGACCTGTCCTGGAGCAGGAACACTGCATCACTGGCAAGAAGGCTCACCAGCGCCTCTACTTTCTCCGCAAGCTGAAAAGGGCTGGAGCTTCAACCCCCATCATGTGCACCTTCTACAGAGGTGCCATAGAAAGTGTCCTGACCAGCTGCATCACTGTGTGGTTTGGTGCATGTACTGCATCCTGCCGCAAGAGCCTCCAGCGCATCGTGAAAGCAGCTGAGAAGATCGTCGGCACCTCCTTCCCCTCACTGCAGGACTTACACAGCAAACGCCTCACTCGGAAAGCCCTCTGCATGGCAGGTGATCCCACACACCCACTACACAGCCGCTTTAGACTGCTGCCATCAGGGAGGAGACTGAGGAGTCTCCAGGCTCGAACCAGCAGACTGAGAGACAGCTCTGTTCATCAGGCAGTCAGGATGCTAAACACTCTGCCTGCTCTGCCTCCCCTCCCATTTGAACTGCCTTAACACAAAAAACTTTCTCACACATTACCACACAACACAAAGATTTTAACACTGGACTCTGTGTCATCAAACGGGTTATTCACTAAACTCTCGGTCATGTGCTCATTCAGTTTGCACTACTTCTCATATTTGCACTAATGTTTGTATTACATTACTGCCTATAGTCATACTACTGTTTACATTTATTAATACTGTTTACATTTATTACTACTGTTTACATTTACACTACTTTTATATCTACACTACTGCTGATACATATACAGTATTCTCTGACTAGCCTTATTTAAGGATGCCCAATGTGCCTTACTGCATATGCCACTTTGCCTCTATACCAACATCAACTACCTCATACATATACTGTGTACATTAACTCATATGCTGCTTTGCCACTCTTTGCAAATGTCAATGCTAGAACCTTCAGTTTATTTTATAGATATACTTTTTATACTTTTTATACTACTATGCAAAAACTCAGGACAGTATTACACTTTTATTATTTCATTTTATGCTTATGTTCATTAAATGTTTAGTGTTTTAGTGTTGGTGTAAATTTTCATACTTTTATACTACTATGCAAAAACTCAGGACAGTGTTACACTTTTACTATTTTATGCTTATGTTTATTAAATGTTTCAGTGTTTTAGTGTTTAAATGGTTACTGTTGCACCAAGGGACTGAGAGAAACGCAATTTCAATCCTGTGTATGTCCTGTACATATTGCAGTTCTGACAACAATGTTGACTTTGACTTTCTGAGTGGGGTTTTCATGTCCTCTGCGTGCATGCGTAGGTTTTTTCCTCCCACAGACCAAAAACGTGCATGTTAGACTGACTGGTAACTCTAAATTGTCCCTAGGTGAGAGTGAGAGAGGGAATGGTTGTTTGTCTCGTTTGTATCTATGTGTCCCTGTGATGGATTTGCAATCTGTCCAGGGTGTCCCCTGCCCTTTCCACAGTGAATGTTGGATATGGGCATCAGTGACCACCGCGACCCAAAAAAGAAGAAGCGGGTAAGGATAATGAATGAATGGATGGATGGATCCGAGATGCTGATTTTGATGTAAGCAAACAGCAGCCATTGATTGGCCAGCAGAGCTGGCTGACCTGCTCAGCAAAACTGAAAATTAGCCACCACTTCCTCTCTAATCATGTCGATGGACGGCGCCATAAGGATTGAGCCCATTTACAGAGAAATATCGGAGATGATGACGCAACATACACCCAGACTTAAGGCTGGGGCATAGCTGCGCGCTGGCTTGAGCGCGGCGCCCCGTTGTGTGAGCGCCGTGCGTGCGCCGCTGCACAAGCCCTTTGAACGTTCGCACGAACGCGCCAAGCTCTTTTTTACGACCGCGCACGCATGCGCGGTGTCTCACAATAAACTGCCCTGGTGGCGGACTGTTTTGTATGGCACACAAATGAATTAAATTCCTCTTCTTTATCGCTGATCGGGCCTTTTCTTTTGTTTTTTTGCCTAAAGTCAAGTAATCGCTTCATCCTCCGTTCACTCCATGACTGAAATGAATGAATTCATGTCCTACCTGGCAGCGCGATGTTTTAACTATTTCCTGGTGGACTGTGAGCTGCTGGAATAGTGCTCCCTGTTTTTATTTTTATTTTTTAGAAGTTTACATTAACATATAGACCGCAGCAGCAGCAGCGGAGCGAACAGCTGCTCGTCTGGAGCAAAGCCAGCTGAGCTGTCAATCATTTCAGTAGGCGTGTCAGCAAGTGACCAATCAGCGACCTCAGTTTGTCCTGCTCTGCGCGCAGCTGATCACATTACAACAAGGATTTGGAGCGAGAACGCGAGTATTTAATGTGAGAAAAAAAGCAGAGCTCTGCCCTGAACGGGTGCGCACAGAATGCGCGCGTAGAGCAGCGTATATGGAGGATGCTCAGCTTTGCCCCAGCCTTTATTAGCAGTTCCGGGATAAACTAAAGAAATTAAAGTTTGATTATAGGGTGATTAAGAACCACAATGGGCATAGTGGCTCGAGCACAATGACCTATTATGATACCACTGTTGGGTAGTTCCCTTTCAGTCGTGTCTCTCGGTGCAACATGTGCTATGGGAATTGCACCCCCGCGAGATTACCTGAAGGAATACATTCACGCCTTTACGGCAGGGGCGTCAGCGTTGCGCCAGAGGCCCCGCCCTCTGGGTACATAAGCCGCTGACGCCCATTCATCATTCTCTTATTGCCCTTCACCTTGCCTAAACCTGAACTTCGTGGGACTTCTCTGTTGTCGCATCGCTCAGACGACAGAGAGGACGGCTTCGAACAAAAGGAAACTAGGAACAGCCTCGACGATATGGCTCCCAAGAAGGGGAAACGGAGGACAAAGACTCAGAAGAAAACCAGCAGGACGACGAGCCCTCGCTCGCACCCCTGCCCCAGCAGCTGCGGCTACTCCCTCTCGGCGACGGACACCCACGAGGCCTGTCCTGTCTGCCTAGGGATTCAACATGCAAGAAAAGCGCTGGAATCCCCGACTCCTGCTCCCACTGCTGTCGGATGTCGGCGGTAGTGAGGAAACGCCGCACGGATGCATTGGCTAAATCCANACGTTTCTCGTCTCCGGACATGGCTCCCAAGAAGGGGAAACGGAGGACAAAGACTCAGAAGAAAACCAGCAGGACGACGAGCCCTCGCTCGCACCCCTGCCCCAGCAGCTGCGGCTACTCCCTCTCGGCGACGGACACCCACGAGGCCTGTCCTGTCTGCCTAGGGATTCAACATGCAAGAAAAGCGCTGGAATCCCCGACTCCTGCTCCCACTGCTGTCGGATGTCGGCGGTAGTGAGGAAACGCCGCACGGATGCATTGGCTAAATCCATAGCAAAGGCCACGGTGCTGAAGGTTGCACGCCTCGCAGAGCTGCACTCTCCCAGGCCGGAGCTCGAGAACGTGGACCTGGAATGCAGTGGTCAAGTCGGGGATGACAACGTGTCGGACTCCTCGGCCCCCGTCGAGGACTCGATGCCCGAAGTGTCTGACCAAGACGCCGAGTATGGTTGCAGAGGAGAAACTGTTGATTCCTCCCAGAACCTGGCGTAAATTCTACCGGAACCAGACGTGTCGGTCCCTGCTCTGTTCGACCTGTGTCATAGGGCGGCGGATGCCCTGCAGGTCACGTGGCCAGACCCCACGCCTCGCCAACAGGTTACGAGGCTGGCAAGAAACTACTTCTATGCGAAGCAGCTGCCAACAATGTCGCAAAAAATGCCCATTTTCCCGGACTTCCTCATGGAGCTCAAACGCTCCTGGGTGGAACCTGGAGCTCCCATGACGTTGCCACTATCTCATCCATCCATCCATCCATCCATCCATCTTCTTCCGCTTATCCGGGGTCGGGTCGCGGGGGTAGCAGCCTAAGTAGGGAGGCCCAGACTTCCCTCTCCCCAGCCACTTGGAGCAGTTCCTCCGGGGGAATCCCAAGGCGTTCCCAGGCCAGCCGAGAAACATAGTCCCTCCAGCGCGTCCTGGGTCTTCCTCTGGGTCTCCTCCCGGTGGGACGTGCCCGGAACACCTCACCAGGGAGGCGTCCAGGAGGCATCCTAACCAGATGCCCGAGCCACCTCAACTGGCTCCTCTCGATGTGGAGAAGCAGCGGCTCTACTCCGAGTCCCTCCCGGATGACTGAGCTTCTCACCCTATCTCTAAGGGAGAGTCCAGCCACCCTGCGGAGAAAACTCATTTCAGCCGCTTGTATCCGAGATCTTGTTCTTTCGGTCATAACCCAAAGCTCATGACCATAGATGAGGGTGGGAACGTAGATCGATCGGTAAATTGAGAGCTTTGCCTTTTGACTCAGCTCTCTCTTCACCACGACAGACCGGTACAGCGCCCGCTTCACTGCGGACGCTGCACCTATCCGCCTATCGATCTCACGCTCCAGTTTTCCCTCATTCGTGAACAAGATCCCGAGATACTTAAACTCCTCCACTTGGGGCAGGACCTCCTCCCCGACCCGGAGAGGGCATGCTACCCTTTTCCGGCTCAAGACCATGGCCTCGGATTTGGAGGAACTGATCCTCATCCCGGCCGCATCACACTCGGCTGCAAACCGCTCCAGTGAAAGTTGTAAATCACGAACTGATGAAGCCAGTAGGACCACATCATCTGCAAAAAACAGAGAAGCGATTCTAAGGTCACCAAAACGGATCCTCTCAACACCTTGGCTGCGCCTAGAAATTCTGTCCATAAAAGTTATGAACAGAATCGGTGACAAAGGGCAACCTTGGCGGAGTCCAACTCTCACCGGAAACGAGCCTGACTTACTGCCGGCAATGCGGACCAAGCTCTGACACCGGTCGTACAGGGACCTAACAGCCCTTATCAAAGGGCCTGGTACCCCATACTCCCGGAGTACCCCCCACAGAACCCCCCGAGGGACGCGGTCGAATGCCTTCTCCAAGTCCACAAAACACATGTAAACTGGTTGGGCAAACTCCCACGCACCCTCCAGGACCCTGCTGAGGGTGTAGAGCTGGTCCAGTGTTCCACGACCAGGACGAAAACCACACTGCTCCTCCTGAATCCGAGGTTCGACTATCCGACGGACCCTCCTCTCCAGAACCCCTGAATAGACCTTACCAGGGAGGCTTAAGAGTGTGATCCCCCTATAGTTGGAACACACCCTACGGTCCCCCTTTTTAAATAGGGGAACAAACAGCAGACCAAGAAGTGATTTAAAGATGAAAATGTACCAGTGGAAGAGTCTGCGTGAGGTTAATGATGTCCAGTTAACCAGTGAATACAGGGTGCAGTGGTGGGTACGATAATCACAACCAGTTATGAATCTTAGTGCACCATGATAGACAACATCCAACATCCGCAGGGTGCTTGTAGGAGCATTCATGTAGAGAATGTCACCGTAATCAATGGAGGGAAGGAAAGTCACAGACACAAGGCGTTTCCTAACATTCAGTGATAGACATGATCTGTTTCTGAAAAAGAAACCCAGTTTAACTTTCAGTTTCTTCACTAGGTTTTCCACGTGGAGTTTAAAAGAGAGATGTGAATCGATCAGGATACCCAGATATTTATAGGAATCAACAAACTCAATAGGGACACCATTTGAAGATAAAATCAGAGGAGGATCTGCTGGAACCGCCTTCCTATTTGAAAAAAACATCCCTTTTGTTTTATCAGCATTTAGGACAAGTTTGAGACGGAACAAATCTGACTGGATGATGTCAAAAGCGGATTGCAGTAACTGGAAAGCCTTAGCAACTGTTTTAGCTCGGCAGTAAACAACTGTATCATCAGCATAGAAATGTAAGGATGCATCAGGGATGCAGTGACCTACATTAGCTATGTAGATTGTAAAGAGAGTGGGTCCTAAAACTGAGCCTTGTGGTACACCATTTTTAACTGTTAAATAGCTGGAAGAAGTACCGTTATGTTGAACACATTGCCTCCGATTGGAAAGATAGTTAGAAAACCAACCGATGGTGTGATCAGAGAAACCGATTTCTGAGAGCTTATGACACAGGATGTTATGATCCACAGTGTCAAAAGCTTTAGACAGGTCTAAGAAAAGTGCAGCACAATAGTCCTTAGCATCCAATGCTTCAACAACATCATTCAGAACCTTCAGAGAAGCAGTTGTTGTGCTGTGTTTTTTCCTGAAACCAGATTGATGGAGAGGTAAGATGTTAAATGAGTCCAGATAATTTTTGATCTGAGAGTTTATCAGTTTTTCTAGAACCTTGGCTAAGATGCAGAGTTTAGAGATCGGTCGATAATTGTTCAGTGAGGTGGGGTCACCTCCCTTCAGCAAAGGAAGAACAAAGGCTGTTTTCCAAGCATCCGGAATGGTGTTTTGGCTTATGGACAGATTAAAGATGTGGGTCACAGGGACTGTGATGATATGAGCAGCCAGCCTTAAGAAATAAGGTGGAAGTTCATCTGGACCTGCAGATTTTTTAGGATCAAGATCATTTAACAGTTTATTTACCTCACTGACTGAGAACGGAGAAAAAGAGAAGGTGTGATTAACAGATGGTTGACTTGTAGGAGGGATTTGATTTGTAGAAGTTTGATTATTAGATAAAGTGGCAGATTTTCCATTTGTAACCGTGTCAAATAATGAACTAGAAGCAACGAAATGTTTATTGAAACAGTTCAGGATCTCGTGCTTATTTGACACAGGAACAGAGTCATGCTGTGATTGGTCGAAGAAAATGAGACTACAATAACCATTAAATCTTGAGAAAAGAACTACAAGCGCTGTGATTGGTCGGGTGATGTCACAAATCTGTGTTGCGGGCGCCGCCTTGCTGAAAGTTGGTGACACACTTTGCTACGTCGGCCCATATTGTCATCAGACTACATGACTCCCACGACAAGACAAACAGAGATTTTTCTTTAAAGTTTAAAAATCACAGAACCTGGCTCAACACTTTTAATAACATCGAGTTGTCTCTTAAAAGAACGCGGTTCTAGCGATTGTCACTTACAGGCTCAAACTCTTTCCGAAAGTTGCTTTTAATCTGATTTTATTAGATGCTACTCGTAAGCTAACGGCTAAGCTAAGGCTAAGCTAACAGATGTCAACAGCGCCGCTATAGCGGTCAGAAAGAGTAATTACAGTCACTGTGATAAAATAAGCTCTGCACTACCATCTACTGGTTAATATAAGAACTACATATTTTTACTGTAATTATGTGCACATTTAAGCTTTCCAGTTTATTTTAACTAAAAAATTTAAAACAACAATCAAGAAGCATCTTTTGACTTGATTTTCACAAAAAATCAAAACAAAGATAGCAGAACAGATTTGAAAATGTCACAGGACAACAAATTAATAAAAATCACTGATTTTTCTTTAGCATAACATCTTTAATGTTATGCTGAGCACACAAACACTCCAGTTCATTTTAAATACAAAATTATTTAAAATAACAAACAGAAAGACTTTTTTCACTCCTGAAAACTGAAAGTTATGCACCATAACTCATGTTCCCTGAAGGAAGGGAACGAGGTGCAACATATGCTATGGGAATTGCGCCCCCGCGCGATTACCTGAAGGAATACATTCACGCCTTTAAGGCAGGGACGTCAGCGTCGTGCCAGAGGCCCCGCCCTCTGGGTACTTTAGCCGCTGACGCCCATTCATCAATCTCCAAGATGCACTTCACCAAGCTTTCAGCATTGAAAAGGGCCAAGTATGTTGCACCTCGTTCCCTTCCTTCAGGGAACATGAGTTATGGTGCATAACTTTCAGTTCCCTTTCAGTCACGTCCCTCAGTGCAACATATGCTATGTGAACGTAATTAATTCATGCCCTTGAAATGCTCAGTAAAATGCATCCCAGTGTGAACGTCTGCCTTTATTCAATAGACATCTCAATGTCGCTTTCTACTGTGTGTTAGAAAGGACGGCCTGAGTGACATCACACGCAGTAACATCCAAACTGTAATGCTTTGCAAAAGTGTTTAATGAGCTTCAGTTTGTAGCAGCACAAATGTCTGCAACTGGTACACCCTTGAACAGTGACCACGAAGTGGCCAAGCCCCGAGTAGAGTGAGCGCGCACTCCAGAGGGCACCTGTTGACCTTTGCTACTGTACACCCTTTTAATGGCCTCAGTCACCCAGTGTGAGAGGCACTGCTTTGATAGGGCCTTTCCGGTAGCAGTTGCTGCAAAGCACACAAACAGTTGATTTGTTTTTCTCCATTCGGCTGTTCTCTGCATGTAAGTGCTTAAAGCTCTCACAGGGCAGAGAACCTTCAGCCTTTCCTGTTCCTGAGTGAGGACAGGTGCAGGTGGAAAAGAAGAGAGATCAAAGTCCAGACTTATGTGGTTTAGAGTCAAGACCTTGGGGTATATGCGGGATTAGGCCTTAGGGTGACCTTTGACCCGTCAGCGGCAAACCTTGTACACATTAGGTGTACGGACAAGGCATGGAGGTCACCCACACATTTCGCCGAGCAAAGAGCCAGAAGAAGAGCGGTCTTATAAGAAAATAAGTCTATCTTAATGTCGCTCAGTGGCTCGAATGGGGGATCACAGAGAGCCCCCAAGATCAGACTAAGATCCCATCCAGGGGTCAAGATCCTGCTGGGGGGGTCTCTTTCTTAGCACGCCCTTCATAAATCTTATTATGAGAGGATACGTGCCAGGCGTCCTGCTTCCCCAGCCTTCGTGACAGGCAGAAATTGCTGATAGGAACACTTTAATTGTTGAAAAAGAACAACCTTTCTCTAGCAAGTCCTGAAGAAAGGTGAGGAACTGAGCCAGGTCACATGAATAAGAAATAATATTTCTTTATGTGCACCAGGCTTCAAAAATACGCCACTTCTGTACGTAAAGAGACTGAGTTGACCCAGCTCGTGCATTTTGAATGGTATTTACCACATTTTCTGGCAGGCCTAAGGCCACTAGCTGGTCCCTTTCAGCCACCAAACTGAAATTTGCCACAGCTCTCAGCCTAAGTGGCGAGACTGTCCCTTCTGGTGACGTGGAGGGTCCCTGTAGAGGAGCAATTGATAGAACCAGCTCTCTCTCCAGGGCCCTAAATCCTGTGGTCCCTTGAAGGTCAACCAGGTTAGGTAGAGGACCTTCCTGCAGATGTACCTCCCTACTGCTCTGATCAAGAGTGTCTGGGGACAGGCAATCTGTTGTCATTATTAGACAAAAGCGGGACAGAATATCTGTTTTTCCTCTTCTTGTTGGGGACCATGGATTGGAGGGGGTTGCAAGTTTTGTAAACGAGCAGATCTCCTGGCCCCAGCCCGTTTCCTGGTTGGGTCTCCGGCCTTAAAGAGGTCCTGGAGCCTGACAAACCACCAGTGGGCTGTGTTTCACCCGGTGGGGGTACGTGGTTTAAGAGCCGAACTGAGTTAGCACATTGAGCGTGGTCACGTGCTGCAAGATCACTGCTTGAGCATTGCATGTCGCCTACCACAGATAAGGGGGCAGCTTCAGCATAAGAATGTGAAGATAGAATAGAATATAGAATATATCTTTATTGACATTGTCATTGCACCGGGGCACAAAACAACGTAATTGATTACGCACATCTGTCTTAAGATAGGGGCGAGTGCACGAAGCCGCAGCAGTATGAAACCGCGCCACAACAATCAGATATGGAAAAAGGAATAGACACAAACGGGTAAGAACGCGGTATTCAAAAAAAAGAATCTATCACAATTTGTCAGGAGACACTCCATGATAAAGTCCAAAAAAACTCTACCAGCTTTTAGCACATATTAGACAGGACAAGATGCATTATGACGGCAGGCGGGAGGTAAAGTCTGTGAGTAATCAGTTCCAGATTAGCACAGTTCGCAGGTCTCAGCCCGGCTCCATCTGAGAACGTACACACAAGCCGTTTTCGCATTGGCCGGCCCTCCCCGGCTCTCCCCGGCTCCACCCTACCTATAACCCGGGTTCAGCGTGTTCGCATTTTCCTTTTTTTCCCCGGCTCCGCCCTCGTTTTGGAACCATCTCCACCATGGTTCTTATCGGGCCGAGCCCCACGGACCCAGTTTGACGTCATGTACTGCTCACATTTGATTCGTTGTTTGCAGCAGGGGCGGGACTCATTCAAACAACAACCACAGCGAGCTGATTTCATTAATATTTAACTACAGAAACCCCTAAAATAATTGTTAGCTGAATTAGTGTTTCTGAGTTAATTTTTTGTTAATGACTGATTACAATTCAGCTTATGTTAGGACGTAAATAACACTAAGCGCGCACCCATTTCCACCTTTCCGCGTGACCTGAATGTCATTAAAATATAACTAATATTGTCTAACTCTTGCGCGCAGCCAGGGTTTTAAAATATAACTGATAATCTCTAAGTTCTACATGCAGCTAGAATGTTAAGAGGAGTGTTTGCTATATAGGTAAAGTGAACACCTAAAAATCCAGTTAGCTGCTGTAGCTCAAAGAGATTGTCACTGCTCTTACACTCTTTTATCTTGACCCTAGGAAGCGGGTTCGCGTCCCACCTGGGGATTTAACTTTTTTAATTAATTTAACATTTTTTATTGGAGTAAATAAAAAGAAGTTTGTTTGGTTAACACAACTCCTTTTTATTTACTCCAATTAAAAAAAAGTTAAATTAATTAAAAAAGTTAAATCCCCAGGTGGGACGCAAACCCGCTTCCTCGGGTCAAGATAAAAGAGTGTAAGAGCAGTGACAATCTCTTTGAGCTACAGCAGCTGACTAGATTTTTAGGTGTTCACTTTACCTATATAGCAAACACTCCTCTTAACATTCTAGCTGCACGTAGAACTTAGAGATTATCAGTTATATTTTAAAACCCTGGCTACGCGCAAGAGTTAGACAATATTAGTTATATTTTAATGACATTCAGGTCACGCGGAAAGGTGGAAATGGGTGCGCGCCTAGTGTTATTTACGTCCTAACATAAGCTGAATTGTAATCAGTCATTAACAAAAATTTAACTCAGAAACACTAATTCAGCTAACAATTATTTTTTTAGGGGTGTCCTCTCTTAAAACACTGTAAGCGCGTACACAAGAACACTCCACCCACGTCAAGTGAACACTCCACCCACGTCAAGTGAACACCCCACCCACTTCAAGGCTTGCTCTCTACATAATGCGTAATGAACGTGGGCGGGCCAGTTTGGGCTCTTGGCAAACCAGGGGCGGCCCGGGCCATTGAGGGCTGGCCAATGCGAAAACGGCTACAGAGACCTCTGGGGGGAGGGGTGGGGGAGGGCAACGAGTTCCCTTCAGCTTCCCAGCTCCAGGAGAAGATTTGTAGACAGCCTTCAGTTCAAGGCTGCACAGAGACCAGATTAGATTAGTTGCTTTATTTTTTCAGTCAAGCCACAGTGTACTTTGACTGCAGTCTTAAGTCCAGGTGCTTTTTCTGGGTCCAAATCGCAGAATCGAGAGAGGTTCCGAGCTACTAGATCCTTCCGTATGTGCCCTGTTTGAATCCGAATGGCTGTAAACGAGTTCCATACACCGCAGGTCCGCGGCAGCCACCGCTTCTCCCACTGTGCGGTTCAGCCCGCACAACAGCTGGGAAAGTCATCATAGCCTGGATCAAAGCATTTTTGCTGAGCGGAAGTCTCGCCAGCACGCCGATCGCGGCGGTCCTCCTCAGCCTTCAGTGGCAGAAACAGCCACCAGTATCCCAATAATCCACAGAGATTCCACGTCCCCGACAGAAAGAGCGGTCAGTTACATTAGCCTGCTCCTCAAGTCCATAATGTAGCTCACCGCACGCGTGTCGATGGGGCTCCCCGGCTCTCCCTGGCCGGTGCGCTTCGCGGAAATTTTTTTTATTGATAGTATCGATAGAGGAAATAGCCCAGAAAACAGTCCACGCACATAAATCCATTCCAAATTGGTTCGAGCGAGCGCTGAAGAGTTACAGACGAGACAAATGCAGAAGCGGGGGGGGGGGGACCAGGGAGGTGTAGGAGCAAAAAGAGATGCGACCTGCTCTGCCGAGAGCGGAAGTAGAAGATGGTCCTTTGTGCAGAGCAAACTTTATGTTGGTTGGTGACAGAGAGCTCAGTCCTCTTCGATTAAAATGAAGAGGAGTCTGATTCATCCCTGGTTTGTTTACACACACTACAGTTTCATCACAACTGCTTTTGTGAACGTGTGAAGCTGGTGTTAGCCTGCGGGCTTCTGCCGTGGTCCCCCGTCCCTTATTGGGAACCGTTGAATAGGTGACCAAGAAGGTGGGTCACCAGATTCTGTCGGCGCGCACCCCTGGAGCATGGACGCGTCACGGGTTTGTTTGGTTTGTGTATTGTCTGCCCCGTGGTTTACAACGGAGCGGGGGCTAGAGCACGTGACCCCCCTCACCTGTCTCTGTGAGGACTGTGGTGCCTGCTTGCAGACGCCTCTGGACCTGTCTGTTGCAGACAGAACTGAGACACCCTGCTGGGGTTCATTGATTAGGCTAACACCCCGTGAGCCATGAGGGAGGGGGGGAGATGGCCCCCTCCCTTTATGTCAGCTGGCAGGACAGAGGGACCCGTTCTGCTGATGTTATTGTTTTTTTTTTTTTTTTTTGTGAGTCAAGAAAACAGAGAGGGGCTGTTTTTTAGCTTTATTCGTGCTTATGTGTAACAACATATTTGACTTTATGTCACTCACAGCAGAAAGAACATGATTTGTGTCTAAAACAAAGTCACCAGCTTTGTACCATGTTACAAACAAAGTCTGGACGTAAAAAGATCATTTCCTGTACCATGTGGGCGGGTGATCGTGTAAAGTCAAGAAGCGGTCCTGGTTCATCAGGCACGCTTCTGTTTGGTGTCCCGATTTGCCGAGGAGGTTCTGTACCGGTCCGCCAGACGGGCAACAAATCTGTTCTTACTCCAGGCGTGTTCGGTCCAAGGTAGGGCTTGCGGTGTTCTTTGCCGGTGCTCGACCTCGTACGTTGGCCGCTTTTGCGGTGGGACACGTGTGGCTGAATGGTGTCGAGGCTGCGGTGCTCTGCCCCCAGCCGATTCCTTGGAGGGGGGGCGAAGGTTCTCCTGAGGATGCCCACTCGGAGAGCTTCAGCTTGTTTGTGCCTCTGGTCCAGCCTGGTCTGAATTCGATCCAGCGCTTTCCAGAAAAGTCCCGTCGGTTCTATTGAATCGTGGAGAAAAGGAACTTTCTGTCCCTCCGGGAGGTCAGTTAAGGTAATCCACAGATGGCGTATTGCGATGACCACCTCCGCCATTCCTCTGCCTTGCGCAACAGCTGTCGTCCCCATCATGCGGAGCACAAAGTCTGTTGCCCTACGGGCTTCATCCAGCAGCTCCGCGGCGACTTGCTTGTCAGTCGTTACCTTGAGCTCCTGTAGTTTTTCAGCCAGGTAAGCCTACATCATTGCGGACGTATTCATAGCACGCCGCCATGAGACCCTGAGCCCTGTAGCATTTCTCAAGCAGAGAAGCCGAGGCTCGACAGGCCTTGCTGGAGAGAGTTGGTTTTGTCCCGGATGACTTGGGAACCAGGTGAGACGCCAGCGTGTCCTCGATTTGAGGCACGTTGGCTATTCCCACTTCATCTATCCCGTCCACGTCGAGAAACTGCGAGAACGGCAGTATCATGGGGGCTCTGGGCTGAGACCAGGTGTGAGTCAATTCTGTGAGGAAGTCCGGAAAGACTGGCATCCTTTGCCTCGTGGCGGCCTGCTGCTTTGAGTAAAAATAATTTCCTGCCAACCTCTTGACTTGTTGAGGAGGTGGAGGCTCCGGCCATGGGATCTGCAGTGCATCCGTTGCTCTGTGACACAAGTCGAACAGAGCAGGGATGGAAAAGTCAGTCTCCGTGCGTCTTCTCCCTGTTCCCGTATCCGACGTTGGCCTCGTCCGCAGAAAATTTGCCTGAGGCTGAAATCGAGATCTCGTCCTGGTTCATTATGCCTCGAGTGTCAAATTCGACTGTTAAGTCCACAATGGGGGGGAAGCATATCTGGGCTGTCGTCAGAGGTGGGTAGAGTATTCAAAATTTTTACTCAAGTAAAAGTATTGTTACTTGAACCAAATATTACTCAAGTAAAAGTAGTGAGTAGGCATCCAAAAATTTACTTGAGTAAAAGTAAAAAAGTACTTTGATTACAACCTACTCAAGTAGTGAGTAACTGCGGAGTACCATCTCGTGTCATTAAATTATAACATGCAAATGGATTTACAAGGAAACATAACTTTTAATGAGACTGAATATACATTGTTATAAATAAAAACACAAAGGCAAAAGGATTTAGAAATAAACCACTTATCTTTTACATTGTTATAAATAAAAATAAATAAAAAACACAAAGGCAACTGTATCCAAAATAATTCAGCTAAATACTGTATTAATAGACTTTCTGCAAAACTTTGTTTCTACCAGTTGGAACTCATTTTCTTACATTTTGACATCCTATAAACAGAACTAACTGTTTAAGTATAAACTGAAACACAGTCCTACACATCAGGCAAAGGACTGTGTATTCCTGAACTTAATCAGTAGAACAACTGACAGCATAAACTCAGTGAAACATTATTCAATAATGTGACTGTTAAGCTTTAAGAGTAGCTGGCTCTCAAGGTTTTTGCAGTGAAGCTGTGATCTCTTAGCAGTTAAAAGGAGCCCTGCATGACTAAAGAGTCTCTCACAAGCTGCAGATGCTGGAAGACTTGTGTTGACTTTGAGTGACAACCGCTTGATTTGAGGAAAAGAGTGTAACAGAGCCATACCTCCAGTGGATGGACATGAAAGATACCTCTCCAACTCTCCTGATTTTCTGGTCTTAATGGATCCAAAGAAGTCTTCTTCATCAGAGTGGCTGCTGTTTGTGCTGTTGTCATGTTAGTGTCCAAGTCATCCTTGATGTAGTTGAGACCTTTAAAAACATTTTTGCAAAGAATTACTACACTTATGCATTATTTATAGCATGTGTATGTAATGTTTTGTTATGTGCACACACACACACACACTGATGTTTTTATATTTACCAGATTTTAAGGTCCCATCCAGCAGGGCATCGATGAGAGGTGCACACACTTTGCAAGATGAGACAAGCTTCTTCCTTGTCTTGCCTTGGTGTAGTGTTGGCAGGAGGAAGCCCATGTGCACAGAAGATTCTCACACTCTTCATCGGTGGCTCATCAGAGGAGGAGGATTTTCGCTTCTTGTTGGAATCTACCAACTCAGTGTATTTCATCAAGCTGTTCGAGTGGATCCTCTGTTCACAAATAAATAAATAAATAAATAAAACAGAATAAGAATATATAATCCACACATCAAACATTTCAGATAAACCTATTACATTTTCAAAGACATGCCAAAGCATTGAGTTAATAATAATGATTTAAAAAAGCTGGTCCTCTGGACATTCAAAAAACAAAACAAAAAGCTTTGTTTGTTATATACAGTATACTGTATATGTTTGAGACATATACGTTACTAAATAAAGTAACTTAAATACAATTAACCCTTGTTGTTTATTTTAGTTTGTACTGTAATGTTCAAATATGAAACCAAAGCAGTTTGCCAGGGCAAAAATGTTTTTAGTTTATTTTAGAGAGAGAGAAAAAGATACTTTCAAGCCCAAAACTGCAATCATAACTGGATAACAACAAATTCAAATATACTTTTGTCCCCTGAAAAGTTACAAGAAGAAGCCTTTTTAAATTAGGAGCATCATTTATGTCCTGATGCTGCTCAATAATTCAGGTCAAACAAATCTAACAAGGATGTCAGGTCTTCTGAACAGATTCTTCTTTGTTGAAACATTTCGTCTGAGGAGCTGCAAAAACTCAGTAAAAAAGTAGTTTAACCAGTTAGCTGACTTCCAGAAAACTAGCTATTCACTTGATAAACAGAGGACATCAGCCCACTGATGGCTGCTTGCTATTCAACAGGAGCTGAGTGGCTCTTGACATTCTCAAGGTACAAACAATGGGGAGACAGGTCATTTTCTGTTGCCGGCCCAAAAGCCTGGAACAGCCTCCCCCTTGAGCTGCGTGCCACCTCTGATCTGACTCTGTTCAAAACCAGACTGAAGACCCACTTGTTCAAAAAAGCTTTCAGTGTGTAACTTTTATTACTTTGGTATTTTAGTATGTAGCATTTTTATCTCCATTGTCTCATTTTATTGCTGTTGCTTTTATTTTATTTTCACTGATTTATTGTACCTGTTTTTATATATTCTGTCCTGTTAAGCACCTTGGTCAATGCAAGGCATTGTAGGAAGGTGCTATACAAATAAAGTTTATTATTATTATTATTATTACATACTCTTGATCGATCGAGAGAGAGACACTATCACACACATACAATGCTGTTATTGCATCACTCAGCCCTCTGTGAGCAGCATAACAACAGCAGCATGTCAACAATAATTAGGTTGATCGTCTTCTTTTTATGTGCGAATAGCTATCTTCTGGCTGAATATCAATGAACAGATTGTTCCAGTGTCTGGATGCTTAAAACCCGATCCATTTTGGAATGTAAGATTTTGCTTTGGCTATTTGATGTAACTGATAAAAACTGGTTTTGAATTGAATTGAGAAAGCTCCTCGGATGAAGAGCGAAACATCTTCTGTTACAAATTAAGTCCAGTTGTTTCTGTATTGAACATTTTTTAGACAAATAGTATAATACTGTGACGTTTTATGCATTTTGGTTTGTTTCCTACTAGGCCTGTATGAATCAACTGTAATAATAATAATAATAATCATTTTATTTAAAAGCGCCTTTCAGGACACCCAAGGACACTTAACAAATTGTGTTCCACTAAGACACTTATTGGAGGTTTGTGACTTTAAAAATCTGAGGGGACTGTCAGCATGTGTAGCTACATCTTCCACCAGCCCTCCCATTATGTAGCAAACCATTTGTTTTTAGCTACGTTAGCATTTTGCTCATGTGTGCTCACACAAGAGTGTGAACACATTTTTAGTAACACACCACGTAACATCAGGGCCGGATCTATAATACGGGCACACCGGGCGGGTGCCCAGGGGCCCGACAGCTCAATGGGGCCCTCTGCTGGCCAGGAGTGAGCAGTTCAGCCTGGCAGAAATTTTTTATTTTTTATTTTATTTTTTTATTGTCGCTAGACGTAGATAAAACAATGCTTTGTCCTCAATTTTCCTTATTATCCAACCCAAATAAAATAAAAAGTTGTTTTTCAAAAACAACTCATAAGTGTCTTTTAGTTTGTTGACATGACGTGTATGATTGGGAGCAGACGGCAATGCACACACTCAGTCCGGTTGGTGGCGGTAATGTGCTTAAAATAAGTTCGCCAACCGCCAATAAACAATAGAAGAAGAAGAAGCTCTGTGACCAATGAGCTGACAGCCCTTTTACACACGTGATTGAAACTACAGAATCCGGCTCATCTCATTGGTCCAGTCTTGGCAGTTCACGGAAGACACGGCAGCTACGAGGCCGCCAGACGAAGCATTGTTTCCGAGATAAATCCGTCCGAAGGTCCCCCGGCGCGCGCCGGAGCTCAACTGAGAACCAGGCCGGCCATGCTGCTTTGAAGCCCCACCAAGAGGCTCCCTGCCTGGGTACACGATCCAGAACGGCCCCCGGCGCGCGCCGGAGCTCAACTGAGAACCAGGCCGGCCATGCTGCTTTGAAGCCCCACCAAGAGGCTCCCTGCCTGGGTACACGATCCAGAACGGCCCCCGGCGCGCGCCGGAGCTCCGGCGCTCTGGACCACCATGCACCAGGGCAGAAACTTCGTGCTGGACATGGGCACAGGAGAAAGCAGGTAAAGATAATGGATGGACGGACGGATAATAAATGTAACAAAACCAGGAGAACCCTTGAAGAAGAAGTGGAGAAGATCACTGAAAGTCTTCACCTGGTTGGCAGGTAAAAATTCAATAATTTCCAGTGTAGTTGTGAACCATGTTTAATTATTGATAGTTATAAACAAAAGTGTACAACTGACACGTACAAATAAGTACATAATTGTGAATTTAAGAGATTGCTAAAAGTGATTTTTTTTTGAAGGAATATGAAAAATAACATAAGAATTTATTTGAGTTGTTTAAGATGATGTAATCTTACATTTGGTGATGCAATTAATTTTGTTCTTTGATAAATCATTGTTGTGAGTTTATTTGGGTAAAAAAGGGGCAGAGATTATAAGATTATTCTTCATCTGCTGCCTTTCATTTTATTTTGAATGTATGTTTTTTATTTTTTATTGAGTTGTTGACTTTGTTTTAGTGAAATGAATGAATTTTAATAAATAAAATAAAAATAAATACATTTACTTTACACTATGCAAACATACAACCTTGTCCATCTTTAAAAAAATCACAGTTCATATAGGTAATTAATAAATACATTTCAAAATGTAGTTTACATACTACAATGCTAAATTTATAAATATAAACAATACACGTTTTTCCATTTATTTATCACTACATAACCTAGGCTATGTGTCACTAATGAATTTTTTAACACCTTTTGGCAGGCTAAACATGTATGGATGAGCTGTATGAGGAATGTGTGACTGCAAACAGCCTGAGGTGAGGTGGTCTCACCTCAGGAGAAAGAAAGGTGGCAGTCCCAGGGAACAGCAGAGAAGTGGATGCAGCTGACCTCCCCAACAGAACACCTGAACTCACACCTGGCCTCAAATGCTCCCCATCATTCATGGTTGAGTTCCATGTGATCCAGGTTTGAACTTGAGAAAAACATCATACAGACTGTCTACCTACACTTCAATCAAAGTAAGGGAATTCTTTTTCTTTTTCTGCTGCTTCGAGCTTTCTTAGAGCTCATGGACTTGTTTTTCATGCACGTGGGCATGGACTGCACACCAAGGCACTGGTGTCACTATGGTTGCAACATGTTTCTGATGGATGTGATTTGCTACTGGTTTGCTGCTGATTGATGTCAATGCAGTAGCTGCTGCTCTTTCAGAAGTGTTCATGTTTGACATCATTTGCTGATGAAGGATGGATGGATGGATGGATGGGATTTGCTGCTGAATGATGTCAATACAGTAGTATTATATATACAATACAGTCAATACAGTAGTATATAGTAGTAGTCAATACAATATATATATATATATATATATATATATAGTAAAATGGGTGTTAGGTTAGGGAGGGGGCCCTGTGAGCTTCGGTGCCCAGGGGCCCCTGGGGTTGTTAATCCGGCCCTGCGTAACATTCAATAGTCACGTCATACACAGTTTTAAAGTTATGCAGGCTGTTGAAATAGAGCAGACATCATTACACACAAAAAAATAAAAAAAATAAAGGCAAACTTACCGCAACGTGTTTTCTCAAATTTGACGTCGAGTTCATGTAGGCTGAAACATCTACAAGTTTTGGCAGACACAGCTGACAGCGCATGATGTAACTATTCTTTTTAGACGACTGAAAGGTGAACATTGCTCGTGAGGCCAGGGGTGCTCTTACTTCTCTTCGCCAGCTTCTGTCGCCATTCTTTCAGGAACCGTCCGTATGTTTCTCTCTTCAACCGAGTCCAGAATCTCAACGTCACTGGCCTGCGCCGGCTGCGTGGAGAGTTTGTTGTGGTCACGTGACTGGTTGGCTTCACTTGATTGGTTACATGTCAGGTGACAATAAGTAACGCAATAAATTTGCCGCAAATGTTTTTATATATTTTAAACAAAAAGTAACGGTAGCGATCGGCAGAAAGCCCATAGTAACGGAGTAAAAGTTGCGGTTTCCTCCCCTAAAATTTACTCAAGTAAAAGTATAAGTCTTTCACATTTAAACTACTCTCACAAGTACAATTTTCTCAAAAAGTTACTTAAGTAAATGTAACGGAGTAAATGTAACGCGTTCCTACCCACCTCTGGCTGTCGTCCCATTCGACTCGGGTGCTGTCGTCCAAAGCCATGCTCTCGAGCTCTGGAGTGGGAGTCAGAGGCTCAGTCATGTCCGGGTCTAATGGCGCCGCAGCAGACCCCATGGCCTTGGCGACGAAGTCTGCCCGGTGCCTCCTCACTGCATCCAGCATCTGGCTACAGTGTGGGCAAGACTCGGGTGCATCCAGCGCCATGTTTGCGTGCAACATTCCCAAGCAGACAGGACAGGCCTCATGGGTATCTGTCGCTGAGAGGGAAAAACCACATCCGCTGGGGCAGGCACGCGAGGGTGGGCTCGCCGCTCTGCTGATCTTTTTTGGAAGTCTTGTCTTTCGCTTTCCTTTCTCCGGAGGCATGTCCGAGATAAGACGAGCGAGTCCTTCCAAAATCTTTTTTCTCTTTATTTGAGACGTCTCCTGCATCGCTTTCGCTGGCTAGCCTGCTACGAATTAGCAGAGATAGCGGTGTGATGCAGTTAGCGCCGTCGAGCGAAGCAGTCTGCGGAAAGAGGAGAAGAAAAAACTTCGGGGTTAAGGAAAAATGTGCCGAACTAGCTTTCGCTAGTCCAGTAGTACGCAGGAATAATTCTCTGTGCGCTCTGTGTAGGGAGCAAGCTCACCTCTGATCAAGCGATGAAGCAACAGAGAAGTCCCGCGAAGAGAGAGAGTTCAGGTTTAAGCGAGGTGAAGGGCAATAAGAGATTGAGGAATGGGCGTCAGCCGCTTAAGTACCCAGAGGGCGGGGCCTCTGGCGCGACGTTGATGCCCTTGCTGTAAAGCCGTGAATGTATTCCTTCAGGTAATCACGCGAGGGTGCAATTCCCATAACATACGTTACACCGAGAGACGTGACTGAAAGGGAACTATCAAATACAGTAAAACAGTTTCACTGAAACTGAAAAACATTCTCTTAAGGCATCATACAACAGCATCCTAAGAACATTTTAGTGTCAACATTGCATTTATTTCAAACCTTTTAAAAAGCGTTTGAGTAAGAAAAACAAAATCAGGCTTGGGTTAGTTAGTAACTGTTGTTAAAAAATAAGTTATATTTAAAGTTAACACTGCAAGGGTGCATTTAACTTTTACAAATTTCATTGAGGGTAAAACCTGAAGAAAAGGTACCTATGAATAAAACACTTATTGAATGGTAAAACTAATAGAACCATAGAGCTGATTAGTTGATTAACTCATTGCTAATTATAAGTAAACATTTATTTGAAAGCACTAAAATAAGAACAATCATATTGATTTTCAGAAAAAAATCAATACAAAGATAGAAGTTCAAAAAGGTGCAACAAATGAATGGGTCCGCTCTTTGCCAGACCCAAAGTGGTTTAGATCGAGCCAAGGACCTGCTCCCCCTGCATCTCGCACAGTGAGAGAATCTGTCTCAAAGCGTGGTGACTACTCAGCTGTAAAGAATGTCTTTCAAGAATCAGGTGAACATCCACTGCTGTTCTATGACAGGCTCTTCCATGCTTATTCAGGTGACATAAGTGAACCAGGCATGGAGGAAAATGAACAGCTTAAACGTCTTTTCAGTACAAATCTCTGGCCTAAGCTAACCTCAAGGCTAATCTCAAAGAGAGTACCATGGAAGAAATAAAACAATATGCTCTGAGGGTTTTTGAAGTACTCGCACAACGCAAAACACCTTCAGAGGTGTACCCAGGTGAAATGGTCAAACCCTAGTCGCTAAAAATAGAAAAGGTTCCCTATCCTACAGAAAGCCAGGATAAACAAGATTTTCAAACTAACAAACAAAGAAATGTTGGTGCCAGCTGGAACAGTGACTCAGAGTGGTTTGAACGGAGCCCCGCTCCTAGTACACCTCAGATTGAACAGTCTGAGATGAGCAAAGAACCACAAAAGGTAGGTGTTTGCTCTCTAAGAGACCCAAAATGATTAAGATCGAACCAAGATGGTGGAAACCAAGGTCTAAAGTGAGGTGAACTTTCAAAGAAGTTGAAGTATGGGCACCTATACCCATTGAACATTGGTTGGTCCCAACAGGAACCCCAGAGACGTGGCCCTCCCGCCCTTGCACTTCGAACTGAACAGTTCGAGACATGCAAAGAGTCACAAAAGCTCCAGAAAAAAGGCACAACACCTTCATGCTCGGACAAGACAGAGGAAGTAAGTACAGGTAGTCCCCGACTTACAAGCGATTTCCGTACGTACGGGCCGTTCGTAAGTCGAAAATTCGTAAGTAGGATCACAAAATAATAATAATAATAATGTTTTTTTAATAAATGAATAGATGTACAGTACTGTACAGTTACCAAGCACTTAGCCTATCCTAACACAGTTTTTAAAGATGAAGGAATGAGTTGAATTGTCTCCCTTTCACATAAAGGGAGCTAGCTTCCTTTATGTGAATGGTGCTTGCTAGGGAGGAGGGAGACAATTCAACTCACTCCTTAACTATGTTAGGATAGGCTACGTGCTTGGTAACTGTACAGTACTGTACATTTATTTATTTATTGTTTAAAAAAATGTTTTATAAATAAATAGATGTACAGTACTGTATAGTGACCAAGCACTTAGCATATCCTAACACAGTTTTTAAAGATGAAGGAGTGAGATGAATTGTCTCCCTTTCACATAAAGAGAGCTAGCTCCCTTTATGTGAATGGAGCCTGCTAGGGAGGAGGGAGACAATAGACTATATGCCACCGACTTCCGTTCCAGCTCTTCCGTAGTCATTACCCAGACAGCGTACTTCTGGTTAGCGGGAAAGACACAAACATAAATGACTAAATACAATTAATAAAACATCTGCATACACACCAATAATAACTCTATACACATATAAATCCATATAAAATTATGGCAACGTTTCCCCTATGGTACGCCGCGATAAATTATCACCCAAACCCCCCCTCGGAACAGCTATACCCACTGGTGGGCGGACACAACGGAACTCACTTGTAGTGCCAGTAGCGCGCAGCCGCTTCCTGTTTCAGGTCTTTGTCAGGGTCTGCTAATGGGATCTAACGCTAACAACAACGGCAGTGGATGGGAACCAGAATGGCGGATGTGGGTTGCATTTTACCGGTAGTACGTCACAACCCCCCGTGGCATATAGTCTATTCAACTCACTCCTTAACTATGTTAGGATAGGCTAAGTGCTTGGTAACTGTACAGTACTGTACATTTATTTATTCGTTATAATTTTTTTTATGAGATGCATATTCATAAGTCCGAAACGTCGTAAGTCGGGGACGTCGTAAGTCAAGGACTACCTATAGTTTGTTAGAAGATTTGAATGTTACAGAGGATGACCAACCTGATACAATGAGTGGCATCATCATTGATAATGACACAAACATAATTGTCCAACCTGGTGGAGCGATGTACAGCACTATCTTTTACAAAAACTCAGAGTACACAGTTAACAACAATAACATCTACATTGCCAAAGATGCTGACAGCAAACACATTGCTGATAGTCAAAAACATCCTGAAGGTCATGATGCTGACAGCCAACAAGATACTGACAGTAACCAAGATTACACAGACAGAGGTACACGTAAACAGAAACGTGTGCCAAGACCTGTAAGGTTTCTGTGTAACTTTATCAAAAGGGGGTAGCTAAGAAAGCTTACCAGCCAATCACACTAGAAGGGGTCCTCGCACGTGAAGTCCTCCTGGACGGCAGTGCAGACATAACTATTATGTCAGCCAAACTGTTTGAGGAGCTAAGGCCTGCCGCTAAAGGTGTTAACAGGCAAATACCCTTCGAGAAAAGTGCTATTGAACTGCAGGGCCTCGCAGAGACGAGAACAACCCTGACAGCTATAGCTATGGTTCACATGCAGATTGGCAAAATGACACTATACTACCTGGTACATGTGTCTACAATTGACTCATTCCCATTTTTGGTTGGCCAAGATTTTATAAATCGCTTTGACGCGATTATAAATTATGGTGCTCAGACAATGTGGGCCACAGTGAGCAATCCACTGCCGATCGATATGCCTCCACAAGGTCATGACACTGACTGTCTAACAGCAGGTACCACAGAAGGCACAAGGGAATCCCCAACCGAGATCACAAGCCCAGTAAGTGAACCTTCAAATATAGGTGAGACAGAATAGACCCAACAGTTGGACCCAACTCTGGCCCAACGAGAGAACCTCCTCTGTGAGCTGAAACAATCAGCACTCACTGAACACTACCTACCACAGGTAGAGTCAGAGTCAGAGTCAGAGAGTCTTTATTGTCATTTGCACCGCATGTGGTACATGTGATGAAAACGAGATTATGTACACGGGGTCCCAGTTACATCCAACAACAAATGCAAGAGAAAAACAGTAATAACATCTAGAATTAACTAAGAAAAACATCAACTAGTAATACACTAAGCTTAATATAGTGGGAATAAACAGCAGCACGAACATGAGTTTGTATGAGCAGATGGTCACAGATGAACACAGATGAACACAGCAACAAGAAAACAGATCAGCATCAGCACAATGTGATATTTTGCAGTGTTTATTTTTTATTTTATTTTTATTTATTCATGAGTCTAACAGCCTCAGGGTAGAAGCTGTTCCTCAGTCTAGTGGTTCTACATTTGATGCTCCTCAACCTCCGTCCTGAGGGGAGTGGGGCAAAGAGTGAGTGTGCTGGGTGAGTGAGGTCTTTCATGATGCAGGTGGCTCTTTTCCTGCATCTGGAGGTGTAAATGTCTGTGATGGTGGGGAGACTGACTCCAACAGACTTCTGTGCAGCCTTCACCACTCTCTGTAGAGCTTTCCTCTCTTCAACTGTGCAGCCTCCATGCCACACGTTGATGCTGGAGCACAGGATGCTCTCCACTGCACACCTGTAGAACGAGGTGAGAACTGGGCTGCTCAGACCAGCACGTCTCAGCCGTCTGAGGAAGTAGAGTCTCTGATGACCTTTCTTGATCAGGCTGGTGGTGTTGTTGCTCCAGCTGAGGTTATCATTCATGTGTACACCCAAGTATTTGTAGCTGGAGACCACTTCCACTGCAGACCCACCTATTTTCAGTGGGGCGTGGGTGTGTTTGTTCCTTCTGAAGTCCACAATCATCTCCTTTGTCTTCTTCACATTCATGTGAAGATTATTCTCTTTGCACCAGCTCTCCAGATGTTCCACCTCCTGTCTGTAGCTGGACTCATCATTGTTTGTGATGCATCCCACCACCGCTGTATCATCTGCAAACTTAACAATATGACAGCCTGGAAGTGTGGCTGTACAATCATATGTGAGCAGAGTGAACAGAAGGGGGCTCAGCACACATCCTTGAGGAGAGCCAGTGCTGAGGGTTATGGTGGAGGAGGAGAAGTTGTGGATCTTCACGGACTGTGGTCTGTTTGTTAAGAAGTCTAGTACCCAGTTACAAATAGAGGGGCTTAGTCCAAGTGTAGATAGTTTGTCTATCAGAGTTTGGGGGATCATGGTGTTGAAGGCAGATGTGAAGTCCACAAAGAGCAGTGAAAGGTGTTGAGATCCAAGGATCCCACACCGAAGATGCTGTACTGTCCCCTGGGACAGATAAATCTGCAATCAGCCAAGCTTTCGATGAAACCTTGGTTCAGAAGCATTTGAGTCTAGAACTAATCAGAAATGACATAGTTCTTACAGACTCAAAGAGCCACTTCTCAGTCAAGAAGTGGGAAGACACACACAACAACGACAGTGACCCGTCGCTGTCTGAACAATCACACACACCTGCAACTGCGCCGACAGTTGTGACACACCTAAATTACACAGAAAGAGGTAAATGTAAGAAGATACGTTGGCCGAAACCTAAAAGGTTCCTGTGTACTGTCTACTTTCAGCTGCGTAAACAACTTAAACTAAACAATGGCAGCCTAACTTGTGCCTATGGACGGACGTCTTCACCTGTGTCCGTGGTCCCCCATAACCACAGGAGGGTGATGTTAGGTCATGCCCACGTCAAAGACAAAGATTTCAATAACCCCACAAATGACAAAGATCTTTCAAACTCACAGATTTCCTAGGAAAATAAGGTCGTCCAAGCACAAGATGGTACATAAACTAAACAGTTTAAACTATATTAGTTGCAAAAAGGAACTGCTCCAACTAGAACTTAGAAACGCTAAGTCTAAAAAAAAAAAAAACACAACAAAAAACTAACCTTAACAACCGTTTAAATCTGCAGGATTTAATTGACATTGGTTATTTGATTTGATTTATTTGATTTGATTTATTTATTCATTCATTTTATAATTAAAACAAGAAAACAATACAATACAAAAAGAGAGAAAAAAATATATATATAAAATGAAAGGCGGCAGAAGAAGAAAAAATCTTATTTTTTCTGCCCCTTTTTCTCCAATAAACAATTCATGTAGACAACTACTTGGATTACAAAATAAATAATCAACATAATTTTAGCATTTAAGAATAAACACATGACACAACCAACTCATAATTTCCAAAATAGTGAACAACATAAATAATAATTACTACCCTCTGTGTCATACACAAACTTCCAAATTTCAACTCATTTAAATATATGTTTTTAACCGTTTAAACTTAATCATTCTTTTGAATGAAACCATTGATCTGACCACTTTAATATCAGACTCCAATTTATTCCATAACCCTATTCCTTGAATTATGGTTGATCTTCCCCTCAAACTTGTCCTAAAAGGTGGCTTCACAAATATATCTGTCCCTTTAAGATTATAAATACTCGTTCTTCTAACAAAATATTTCTGAATATTAGAAGGAAGTGCATTAGTTTGAGCTTTATACAAAATTATCAAAATATTATAATCAATTAAATCATAAAATTTCAACAGTTTTGTTTGATGAAACAAAATGCTTGAAGGATGATGAAAATTCTTTCTGGTGATAATTCTAATAGCTCTTTTCTGCAAAATAAAAATTGGCATTGTAATTGATTTACATGCCGTACCCCAAACGCTAATATTCGTTAATGTAAACCTTAGTACCACTTAATTTTCTTGTTTGCATTAACACAGTATTCCTTATTTTCCTGCTAACAAATCTAACAATTATAGCAGGTTTGCTTTTGTTAGACTTGTTCGGCAAGGTGTAACACATGGATAGATCGTCTTGAGTAATATTAATATCTTTTTCTTGTAAGAAAGAAACTACTTGGTCTTCCAGAGATTGTTGATCCTGAGGCGTTGCATCATCAGTGGATCTGGGTTTAACTTCTAATCCCGATATCACCAGGTTTTCTTGTCTCAAGATCCTCTCAATATCATCCACTTTGTTTTCAAGTTCCAAGATTTTCTTGTCCTTTTCCGATATTTGAAGTCTAAGTAGCTTCACTTCCTCCAATAAGCCAATCAATTTTTCTTGATTAGTGGATAGCTTGCTTAGTTCTAATCCTATGAAGTTTATTGACTTTTTTATATCTTCCATAGTTTCAAGACTTTGTTCCTGAACTTGTTCTTCCACAAGTTCTTTCTTCCCTCTTTTTCCTTTATTTGCCATGTTTAATGTACATACAACCGTTTGCTGGTGAAAAGGCAAAGTTTGCCTCAATCCCAGTAACTCTGGTCTTTAATAATAGTTTACTGTAAAGGTCAAAGCCTGAATAAATAGGCTCACTGTTCACCCACGTGATCTTCCGCCGAATTTCTCCGAAGTCCGCCGAAGTTTTCCGAAGTCTGTCGAAGTCCTCCGAAGTCTGCCGAAGTCTGCCGAAGTCCGCCGAAGTGCAGTCACCGAGTCCTCCGAAGTCCACAGAAGTCCGCCGAGGTCAGGCGAGGTTCTCCCTGGTCGAAACGAGGTCCAGCTTGCAGCTTCACGGCTCACCGGCTCACTATGTCAGACACAAGTGCAGCCGTACTCCGCCAAAGTCCGCAGAGGTTTAACCAAACCTCCGAAGGCAGAGACGAGGCCCAGCCACAATGCTAACCGGTCAGAGACGAGGCCTAGCAGCAATGCAACCAGTCCGAGACGAAGCCCAGCACCAGGCCACTTTGGCAGGCGTACAATTGTCGCACAGCTCACAGGTCTGAAACACGAAGACCGGATCCTCGGCTCCAGCAACCCGCCGGCCCGATAGCGACAATCCACTCCCCAGAAGGCACCCGGACCGGGTAAGTCAGTCGTACTCGTAACCGTCCATTAATCGCCTTTCTCCATCCAATTAATTTTTAGTCCTCAAGCATACGAGTTTAATTGTCAGAGTTGTCGGTTTGAATTGTTAGAAAAGATTAAAACTGCCTCGCAGCGCAGCGTTTCGTTGAACGGCTGTCCGCGGCAGCCATCTTGCCACAAGTGATAAAGCTAAGACCTGTTTTTCTTGTGTGGTACATGTTGGAATCTGACAACAGAGAGAGTTGAAGCAGTTAAAATGTTATTTTCTAGTTGCTTAATTCCTACTTTTGTTGTTATTGAAGTTTGGTATTGTTTTCTGAACACTCCTAGCCAAAAGAGGTTTTGCATTAATGTTAGTTGAAGACTTAAGTGGATTTAACTATGCCAACATGCAGTTCATTTTTGTTAAACCTCAATAATTGAAGAGTCATTGTAGATTAATGCTACTTAAGGTACTATAATCTACACTGATCTCACAATCTTTCAAGTAGAATACTCGATCGATTCTATTCTAAGATTATCTTGTGGCGGACCACTAGGGTACTCTACTTACACCCAGAGGACAGGATGTTGTACCCAGAGGACAGGATGTTTTATTGTGAAAAGGTTTATATGTAAGGCGTGGGTTTTGACGCTTACCGCGCAGAGTTTGTTGGAGCTGAGTAAAGTGAAGTCCTGCATCCAGGTTCTGTGTCGTCTTTTCTACTCCTCCACACTGGTGACCCCGACGTGATCTGAACATGTCGACATTTGAAGGTCCAGCCAGCTCTTCTCAGACGTCCGCTGCTGTGGAACCTCCACCGGTTGTCCCGCTTTCTTTTTCGGTGGCCGTTAAAATCCCGGACTTCTGGCTGCATGATCCTCCTTCATGGTTTGTCCACATTGAAACACAATTTGCTCTTTGTGGGGTTTCATCAGACGACACTAAATACCACTATGTGGTCGCCTCGTTGGATCCGCTGTCCACCTAGCGAGCAATGACCCTGCTCCGGGACCCTCCTACACACGGGAAGTACGCCGTTCTCAAGCAGCGGCTCCTACGGCGTTACTCCCTCTCCGACGCAGAACGCGCCGAGAAACTTTTTTCCCTCTCCAGTTTGGGCGATGGCATAGCTCTTGAGCTGATGGAGAGCATGTTGTCCCTGCTGGGATCAGACGACGGTGGGTTCCTTTTCATCCAACTCTTCCTCCGGCAGCTCCCGGCTCCAGTGCGCGCTGTGCTGGCCAACTTCCCGCTTCTGCAGCAGAAGGACTACCGCTCGCTGGCGGAAGAAGCTGACCGCATCCTCCTGGCTACGAGGACCTTTGCAGTCCAGGCGGTGGTTCCCGGATCTCCGGCAGCACCTTCCGAGCTTCAAGCAACGCCCTCAGAGCCGGACGAGCCATCGGTGGTGGCAGGGATCGCGTTCCGTAGGCGTAAAGGAGCCGCCCTTTGTTTCTACCACCAGTGCTTTGGCGCCAAAGCACAACGGTGCATCCTGCCGTGCAGCTTTAAGCCGTAGGGAAACGCCAGCGCCCGCTAGCAGCCGCGGCCGTTGGCGGCAAGGAAAGGTTGCTTTTCATCGAAGACTCGAGGTCGGGGAAGCGGTTTCTGGTGGATTCTGGTTCACAGAAGAGCCTCGTCCCCCCGACTGGCTCCGACAGGTTGGCAGAAGGTTGCGGGCCTTTGCTAACTGCGGCTAATGGCTCTCCCATCAAGACATTTGGTGAAAGGTTGGTGACTGTTTGTTTCCATGACCGGAACTTCCAGTGGAACTTTGTTGTTTCTGCGAGCTCAGTCCCTATTTTAGGTGCTGATTTTCTGTGTGCTCATGGACTCCTCGTTGATGTTGCTAACAGACGTTTGATTGACGCTTTGTCTTTTTCATCACTGCCTTGTGCTACACGAGGAGCTGGTCCTTTAATGCATGCTAACTTTTTAGCTTCGGGAAACGTGTTTCAGCGTTTATTGTCAGAGTTTCCCTCGCTGACTGTCCCTAATTTTTCAAACACAGAAACAAAACACGGGATCGAACATTATATTCCCACAACGGGTCCTCCGGTTTTCGCGAGTGCGCGCCGTCTCGATGCTACTAAGCTAGCAATAGCGTGGCAAGAGTTTGCTAACATGGAGCGTTTAGGTATTGGGCAGCATTCCAACAGTCCGTGGGCCTCCCCCTTACACATGGTACCCAAGTCAGACGGACAATGGCAACCTTGTGGGGATTTCTGCCGCCTTAATAACATCAAGGAAAATGACCGTTACCCCATCCCCCACATCCAGGATTTTTTAGTTCACTTGGCTGGGACCTCCATTTTTTCTAAAGTAGATTTAGTGCGGGGATACCACCAGGTTCCCGTACATGTGGAGGATGTTCTTAAGACCGCTGTGATCACTCCGTTCGATCTTTTTTAAGTTTTTGCGCATGCCTTTCGGTCTTAAAGGTGCAGTCCAAACGTTCCAGCGGTTAGTGGATTCAGTCTTAAGGGGTTTGCCCTTCGTATTTGTTTACTTGGACGACATCCTTGTAGCTAGCTGCTCGGCTGAACAGCACATGTCCCACCTCCGTGAGGTTTTTCAGCGCCTAGCAGCACATGGCCTGATTGTAAACACGGCAAAATGCCAGTTTGGGTTGCCCGTAATTGACTTTTTGGGCCACCGCATTTCTGCCAGTGGTGCTGTTCCGTTGCCACACAAAGTGCAGGCGGTGTCCAATTTTCCACAACCCCAATCTGTGAAAGCTCTACAGGAGTTTTTGGGGATGGTTAATTTCTATAACTGTTTCCTCCCCAGAGCAACACAGCTGTTGCAACCGCTTTATGGAGCGCTAAAAAAGAAAAAGGCCAACGACAGTGTCGACTGGGCTCCAGAACGCCTCCAGGCATTTGGTGATGCTAAAACTGCATTGGCCACTGCTGCCCTTTTGGCCCATCCATCCCCAATGGCACAAATAGCTTTAACAACTGACGCATCTGATGTTGCGGTGGGGGCTGTGTTAGAACAGCAGGTTTCTGGGGTTTGGCAACCGCTTGCATTTTTCAGCCATACGCTATGGGACAATGAGCTTAAATACAGCGTTTTTGACAGAGAGTTGCTGGCACTTTACCTGGCTACACGCCATTTCAGATTTTTCCTGGAGGACCGCCAGTTCACTGCATATGTTGACCACAAACCCTTGGTGTTTGCAATGTCCAAAATGTCTGACCCCTAGTCTGCATGCCAGCAACGCCACCTCGTTGTGGTTTCTGAATTTACAACAGACATTCAGCATGTGGCTGGCAAATCCAACATGGTAGCCGACTGTCTCTCCCGAGTGCTTATCTCTCCCGTGTACGTTGGCATCGATTTTTCTGCTATGGCTGCGGACTAACGTACCGATGCAGAAATACTCAAGCTGCAGTCTGGGCCCACAGGCCTCAAGTTGGAAGAACGGCAGGTGAATGACAGAGATCCTCTCCTACTCTGTGACGTTTCTACTGGCATGCCCCGCCCTCTGGTTCCGGTTTCATGGCGCCGCCGCGTTTTTGACTCTTTACATTCCCTTTCTCGTCCGGGTGTTAGAGCCTCTGTGAAACTGGTCAGTCTGCGTAAAACAGTTAAGGAGTGAGCAACAGTGTGTGTCCCATGTCAGCGTGCTAAGGTCAACAGGCACACCAAAGCACCTTTGGAACCTTTCTCCATTCCTAGTCGCCGGTTTTATCATGTGCACGTAGACCTGGTGGGTCCTCTGCCTCCATCGCAGGGTTTTACACATCTGCTGACCATGATCTACCGGACCACAAGGTGGCCTGAGGTGGTTCCTCTGGCATCCACAACTTCTGCAGTTGTGGCTCGGGCATTTATGTCTACCTGGGTTGCGCGTTTTGGCCCCCCTTCAGACATTACATCTGACAGGGGCCCTCAGTTTGTTTCGGAGCTTTGGTCTACCATGGCCAAGGGTTTGGGGACTAACATCCACAGAACCACCGCTTACAACCCCCAAGCTAATGGGTTGTGTGAACGGTTTCACAGGTCATTGAAAGCTGCACTTCGTGCTACATTGACCGGTGACAACTGGATTGACCGTCTTCCGTGGGTCTTGCTGGGTTTATGTACCGCAACCAAAGAGGACCTTGGCATTTCCCCAGTGGAGCTGGTTTTTCGACCAGCCTGTGCGCGTCCCCGGTGAGTTTTTACCTGAGGTACCCTCACCACAGTTCGCTCCACCGTTGCAACATTTTTCATCTCAGGGGGACTCTTTTCGTGTCCCTGGCCCGGTACACCATTGTTTACCGCAGTCGTTTGTCCCTAAGAGCCTAGAGTCCTCTAAATTTGTTTTTGTCAAACACAATGCCCATAGGACGCCACTACAGCCCTTGCATGATGGCCCATTTAGAGTTCTCCAACCAGGTCCGAAACACTTCCTTTTAGATTTAGGGGGTCGTAATGAGACAGTCTGTATTGATAGGCTGAAACGCTCATGTTCTGTCAGATGATCAGGTTGTTACGGCCCAGGCTCCTCGCAGGGGCAGACCTCCATCCACGTCGCTAACGGACTGCTGACCTCCTTCCAGAGACTCTCAACGACCAACGTAGCCCGACTCTTCTGCAGGCCCTCCTCGTTGCCCTCCGCTTCATCAGGCTGGTTCTATAGAGTCCAGGTTCAGCCGTGCTGGTAGTTTGCTCAAGCCTAAAGTTCTGGACTAGTAATGGTCCTTACTGGATGTTCAGGGGGGGCGTGTGTGGCGGACCACTAGGGGACTCTACTCACACCCAGAGGACAGGATGTTGTACCCAGAGGACAGGATGTTTTATTGTGAAAAGGTGGGTTTTGGCGCTTACCACGCAGAGTTTGTTGGAGCTGAGTAAAGTGAAGTCCTGCATCCAGTTTCTGTGTCGTCTTTTCTACTCCCCCACAATCCAATCATTTTTGAGTGAGACTCGCCATAGACTTCAAAATTTATAGGGAATCCCAAATCTTACGTCGTTCGTCTAAAAGGACAACAGACACTTAGACCAAACGATATTTTATTTTTCTATTTTAGTTTAACTTTAATCTAAGTTATGAATTGAGGAATAGATTGGAAGAAGAGGCCTTCGTTACAGAAACCCTCCTGGACCTTCTATAGATGTAGATCCCTATATCTGATTTTTACAGCATTGATCCACTTGTTAACTGTAGCTGATCTAAACCATGATAGCTTACATACCACGTGCATATAGGTAAGGCTTAATGTAAAATCCCAATCATAAGCCCACCTAAAACCACATAATTGCATGACACATAGAACCAGAGTGGCACCGACTGGAAGCCAACCAGCCTACAACTGTCGATGTGGGGACCTGCAACTCCAACGGTGGTCCTCAACCTTCATCCAAGGGTCGCCTCCTCTGCGTCAATCGAGGGATCCCCTCTACATGCTGATTAAAAAACAATTGTTGCTGATGAAATCAACAACTCTAATCGTTGTGGAATTACCACTGTGGAATTACCGCTGTGGATTATAAGACTTTGTTTTCCAAGGGATTACAGACTCAGTTTTCCAAGGGTTAACAAACTCAGTTTTCCAAAGGATTAAAAGCTTACCGCAACGGGATTACCTACAAACAGTATGGAATTTCCAAAAACATAATGGGATTATAATTTTTTCTTTTTTTCTTTTTCCACTTGCTGGATTACATAAAGATCAGAGACATTTGGTGGTATCCTGTCATGTTGGAATTCATCCCCATGAACAGGCGATGACTTCCAAAAAGGGGAATGTAGTGGAACACCCTAGTCTCTGAACTGTCGGTGAAAACACCTGAATTCACCTTTTCACTGAATTCACCTTTTCTTTCACTTCCGGCTCTTGGCGAAGCAGGTCGCTTCTCTGCTCCTCTCCTCCTCTCTTGCCCTAAGTTTTTTTCCTCCCTGCTTTTGCACTTTTGTCTCGTCTGCAACTCTTCAGTGCTCACTCAAAGCAATTTGGAACATGGATTTAATTGCGTGGGCTGTCTCCTCTATCGATAATTTTTTTTCCACAAAGCGCTCCGGACCAGGAGAACCGGCGTGCCCCCTCGTCACGCATGCAGCTGGTTACATCATGGATTCTTGGGGCGAGTGGAAGATGATGTGTCTGACAATTCTTTCAGTCGAGGACGTGGAAGATCTGTGGATAATTGGATTTATGGTAGCAGGTGCGTTGCTCTTTGGCTTATGCGGGAGATTCTGCTACTGGAAACTAAGGAAGACTTCCGCAGAGATCAACGCGCTGGCGAAACTTCCTGCTCCGAACGACTCTTTGATCCGAGCTGTGACCTCAATGAACCAGCTGTTGTTCGAGCTGAATCGCACGATGAGAACAGTCGTGGACGACCGCAGACCTGCGGTGCATTTTGGGACTCGTTTACAGCCGAGCGGGCAACACCAGGGGGGTGAGGGAGACCTGTAAGCTCGGGTCGAATGAAAGCTCACATAATTCGGACGAAATTGGACTCAGACAGCACCTGGACTCAAAGCTACAGTCAGAGTACACTGTAGCCTGCCCTGAAAAATAAATAAATCAACTAATCTAATCGGGACACCCCAAGCAACCTTGAACAAGGCTGACTGCAAATCTCTCCTGGAGTCTGGAGCTGTTGGAAGAACTGTCGCTTCCCCCCCCCGAGAGCTCTCTGTGTGCATCCAGACGAGCTGCTGAGCCCATCTGCAGAACTGCGCTCTTTCTGACGTTTGCCCACAGACTTATCTCCCTGCTACGTCACCAAAATGCAGCATGTGATTTGTTTTGTCTTGTGCTTGTGCTGGTAGAGTTTTTTTGACTTTATCATAGAATGTCCTAAGACAAAATGTGATAGATTCTTTTTTGAATACCAATGATTATCCTATTGTGGCCTTCCTTTCTTTCCTTTTTTCACACCTATAACCTTCATCCCGATACGGAGGAGAGAGGCAGCGCCAAAAGACAAAATGTGATATATCTTGTGATGTTTCATAGGTGTCCGGATGGCAGCAGCTTCACACATGTAGTCCCTCCTCAGGATGACTGTGCATACATGTTCACGCTGTACTGGTGCAAACTTGTGCAATGTCAATAAAAAAATACTCTTACTCACTGAAGCTCTCAAGTGAATCTCCTTTTCTCTGAAAACCTATAGTGAAGGACAAAATCACTGTTTTATTCCAGTTTAGTTTGAAGCCCGGGTAAATGGTGAGGGTTGTGTCAGGAATGTCATCCGATGTTAAACACTTGCCAAAAACATAATGCGAGTTCATCAAAGTGAAACCATACCGGATCGGTTGAGGATGCAATTAGAGAGGACATGAAGGTAGTTGGAGTGAGGACAGAGGATGCAGAGGACAGAGTGAGGTGGAGGAGGATGACTCGCTGTGGCGACCCCTGAAAAGGGAAAAGCCGAAAGAAGAAGAAGAAGAAGAGTTTGAATGTAGAACACAAATCACGCAGAAAATACTTCCTTTTAATTTGTGTTAATTCAGAATTGATCAACAGAATAACTTTTGTCATTTTATGATAATCTGTTATTTGCATGAGTTGTCACTCTTAATATGCTGGTGTATTTCTTAATATGTGAATGCTGGTTTATTCTGCAGTACAATAGGGCTTAAAACTGTGGCACAGTTCAGGGTATTGTGGCAAGTTGAACTTCTCAGTTTTGTCTATGAGTTCGAAACAGCAATCACTTCACTGGCAACTATATGTCTATATTTTCTAAAAACAATTCTCTCTGTTTTGTTAAACAGATTATCTGTCTCCTTGACAGCTCTGAAACTTCTGACTTGCTATATTCAACTCGCTGACCTACAAAGCCACTCCTTTATTTTGGTGAACAACCAATGAGCGGAGTGGATTTGACATGGTTAAGCCCTCTATAAAAACTCTAACTTCCTGCTTTCCACGAGTCTGGTAATAATAATAATAATAATAATAATAATGAATTCAATTTATAACGCACTTTTCATTAGTGAAAATCTCAAAGTGCTACACACATTGAATGCTACACACATTCATACACCGGTAGCGGCAGACTACCATGCAAGGTGCTTTCCAGTCCTACCGGGAGCAACTCGGGGTTAAGTGTCTTGCCCAAGGACACAACGACACATGGTGTGGGGAACCGGGATTCGAACCGCCAACCTTCCGATCGGGGGACGACTGCCATTACCACTACGCCACGGCCGCCCTTTCTGGTGAGAAAGTTGAGATGTGAACTTTCTCTTTAAAGCTGGGAACGTCCGAACATGAGCCAAAAGGTCCACGTTTTTCAGCAAGGTTTAACAACAAGCTACTGTGGAACCCGAATTGAGTGTCACAGTTTCAAACTATGAATTAATGTTCCTCTCAAGGAACACTTTTATTCTGAAAACCAACCAGGAAACCCGCTTTTCTGGTCTGATTAACGCGGACGTCAGGAGACACTGAAACAGTGAACACGGACAACTGGACCCAAGAAGATTGATCATCTTTGAAGGCAACAAGTCATTAGATGTTTTGCCAAGTGGACCGATGGCTAGCGAGCATCTGCCAGAAATTATGCAATCTCTGCTTTACAGCACATCCTCTCAGGATAATCCCTGACTCCATTTTCTTCCATCCTCCACCTTTCCTCCTTCTCATGCTGAAACTTCTCCTAAACTATATATTTTGCCAGTTAACTAAACTTTAAGTTAATGTGCCTGCAGAATAAGTAATATAAGACCCTTATTACTGTTCTGTTGTTTTAAATTTGAAATCTGTCTACAGTTAGTTATAGGAAATTCCGGTCGACCGATCCATGTAAATGTGTGATGTAATTTAATGATTTGTTAATTAAATGATTCAGTTCGGCTGTTTCAACATAAATTGATGTTTTGTCTGTTGCATCTCATCACCGAGTCACAGAAGTATAATTTTATTCTGAAAAAGTGAGAACTCGTGAATTATTGATGTATTTTTGTGTCAGTCTAAACCCTGCCCAATTTACATCTAATATATAGGTAAGTCAGTAAAACTGACCTCTTTGCCTATATTATTATGCAGTAATATAGACCCTCAGGTCTATCATGGATTTACACTTTTTCACATCTCTCTGAAACTCTGAGTGGTACACTTCTCCTGAGGCCCTCAAGGAGACGAGTGGACACTATTTTATTACAGTTATTTGAATCAAAACACAAATAAGTCACCCAGAGACATCCTTTAATTTTGTTAATTCAAATGTCATCAAATGAATAACCTTGTTACTTGTACAGTATAAGCAATACTGAATCCAATGTTTGATAGTCAAAGACTGTTTATTTCAAACTGTTTAATTCATGCTGAATAGCAATGTTATTTCAAAATCCATCCATCCATCCATCCATTTTCTTCCGCTTATCCGGGGTCGGGTCGCGGGGGTAGCAGCCTAAGTAGGGAGGCCCAGACTTCCCTCTCCCCAGCCACTTGGAGCAGCTCCTCTGGGGGAATCCCAAGGCGTTCCCAGGCCAGCCGAGAAACATAGTCCCTCCAGCGTGTCCTGGGTCTTCCTCTGGGTCTCCTCCCGGTGGGACATGCCCGGAACACCTCACCAGGGAGGCGTCCAGGAGGCATCCTAACCAGATGCCCGAGCCACCTCAACTGGCTCCTCTCGATGTGGAGAAGCAGCGGCTCTACTCCGAGTCCCTCCCGGATGACTGAGCTTCTCACCCTATCTCTAAGGGAGAGTCCAGCCACCCTGCGGAGAAAACTCATTTCAGCCGCTTGTATCCGAGATCTTGTTCTTTCGGTCATAACCCAAAGCTCATGACCATAGATGAGGGTGGGAACGTAGATCGATCGGTAAATTGAGAGCTTTGCCTTTTGACTCAGCTCTCTCTTCACCACGACAGACCGGTACAGCGCCCGCTTCACTGCGGACGCTGCACCTATCCGCCTATCGATCTCACGCTCCAGTTTTCCCTCATTCGTGAACAAGATCCCGAGATACTTAAACTCCTCCACTTGGGTAAGGACCTCCTCCCCGACCCGGAGAGGGCACGCTACCCTTTTCCGGCTCAAGACCATGGCCTCGGATTTGGAGGAACTGATCCTCATCCCGGCCGCATCACATTCAGCTGCAAACCGCTCCAGCGAAAGCTGTAGATCACGAGCTGATGAAGCCAATAGGACCACATCATCTGCAAAAAACAGAGAAGCGATTCTAAGGCCACCAAAACGGATCCTCTCAACACCTTGGCTGCGCCTAGAAATTCTGTCCATAAAAGTTATAAACAGAATCGGTGACAAAGGGCAACCTTGGCGGAGTCCAACTCTCACCGGAAACGAGCCTGACTTACTGCCGGCAATGCGGACCAAGCTCTGACACCGGTCGTACAGGGACCTAACAGCCCATATCAATGGGCCTGGTACCCCATACTCCCGGAGTACCCCCCACAGAACCCCCCGAGGGACGCGGTCGAATGCCTTTTCCAAGTCTACAAAGCACATGTAAACTGGTTGGGCAAACTCCCACGCACCCTCCAGGACCCTGTTGAGGGTGTAGAGCTGGTCTAGTGTTCCACGACCAGGACGAAAACCACACTGCTCCTCCTGAATCCGAGGTTCGACTATCCGACGGACCCTCCTCTCCAGAACCCCTGAATAGACCTTACCAGGGAGGCTTAAGAGTGTGATCCCTCTATAGTTGGAACACACCCTACGGTCCCCCTTTTTGAATAGGGGAACCACCACCCCAGTCTGCCAATCCAAGGGAACTGCCCCCGATGTCCACGCGATATTGCAGAGTCGCGTAAGCCAACACAACCCCACAACATCCAGAGCCCTAAGGAACTCAGGACGAATCTCATCCACCCCCGGAGCCTTGCCACCGCGGAGCTTTTTAACCACCTCGGCGACCTCAGCACCAGAGATTGGAGAGCCCGACCCAAAGTCCCCAGGCTCCGCTTCCTCAGTGGAAGACGTGCCAGTAGGATTGAGGAGGTCTTCGAAGTATTCCGCCCACCGACTCACAACATCCCGAGTTGAGGTCAACAGCACGCCATCCCCACCATAAATGGTGTTGGTCGCGTACCGCTTTCCCCCCCTGAGACGCCGGATGGTGGACCAGAATCGCCTCGAAGCCGTACGGAAGTCATTCTCCATGGCCTCTCCGAACTCCTCCCACGCCCGAGTTTTTGCCTCAGCAACCACCCGAGCCGCATGCCGCTTGGACTGCCGGTACCTATCTGCTGCTTCCGGGGTCCCACAGGCCAAAAAGGCCCAATAGGACTCCTTCTTCAGCTTGACAGCATCCCTCACCGCCGGTGTCCACCACCGGGTTCGAGGGTTGCCACCACGACAGGCACCAACAACCTTGCGGCCACAACTCCGATAAGCTGCCTCGACAATAGAGGCGCGAAACATGGCCCACTCGGGCTCAATGTCCCCCGCCTCCCTCGGAACGTGTTCAAAGCTCTCCCGGAGGTGGGAGTTAAAGCTCCGTCTTACGGGAGACTCTGCCAGACGTTCCCAGCAGACCCTCACAATACGTTTGGGTCTGCCAGGTCTGACCGGCATCCTCCCCCAGTTATTTCAAAATGTTGATCATTATTCATTTTTTTCTCAAACCTGCAGTGAAGATTCAGTGACACTGTTTATCTCATTTTAGTTTGAGCTCAGGACATCAATCTCCTCAGAAGAGAGTTTTGTTTTTGCCCTACTTAATAATCAAGTTGAATAATATCTGTTTTTGCTATTATTCCATTTGTGATGCTGTGATGACGTTTGTTTTAATCATAAAAACAGTGTTGTTAATTAGTTAAAGTTTATATCTGCTGTATCATGAATACTAGCGTCTTAAACCAACCTTCTTATCCTTTCTGACATTTTAATCTAACTTATGCCTCCACTCTGTCACTCTCAGTGGCTCTTGGCTTCACAGGCCAAACCAGTAAGAGCCACGTTTTCTAGGTCAAGTTAGCCTTAAAAGAGCTCTGATTTCTTGTTTTCCGGGAGTCTGCTGGAGTAAGTCTCAAACTATGGTCTTCTCCAAAGAACTGATGATCGTCTGGTCAACACGCTAATGACCACGTCATTCAGTTAAAAAGACTTATAACATGCCAAGTTATAACTCATCTTCAAGAGCTGGAAAGCTCCATCTGAATGAATTTTCCTCCAAGGAAAGTTTTATTCTGAAACTCAAACCAGGAAATGCGGTCACTTTGGTCCGAGTCTTGGCACACGTCTGGAGACGCTGAAGAACGGTAAACGAACTGACAAACTGGACCGAGGGGGACTGACCGTCTTCACGAGGTAACAAGTCGTCAAATGCTTTGCCATGTCGTACCAACGTGTAGCCGAGATCGGCCGGAGAGCTGCCATGTTTCTGGTTAAAACGCATCAAAATAGTTCCTCTTCTTTAATCCTCTATTTTCTCTTCTATGAAACTTTCTTATTTTAAGTAACTAAACTTTAAGTTGTTGTGCCAGCAGAGATATAAGTTAGTAACACCCATAACTTGTGTTCTGTTGTTCCTATGAAATTACGGACGCGTGTTTCATCTATGCTGAAGTTAGTTATAGGAAATTTGATTGATCCAAACATGTACAAATGTGTGATGTAATTTAATGATTTGTTAATTAAATGATTCAGTTAATAAATTAACGTTTCATGGCTTTACATATCACCTCCAAGGTATAGAATTATTGGTGTTGAACTGAAAAAGAGAGAACTCGTTTAATTAATGATGTATTTTTGTGTCAGTGTAATGGACCTACCCAGGGTCAAATTAAGGTTTTTGAACTGTCCAGTGATGACCTTTAATGACCACTCAGTAAAGCAAGACATTTACTACAAAATCATTCATTTAGCTATAATCTGATAAATATAGTCACCAAAAGAGACTATTTCTATCTTTGATTTTATTCTAATGTGATCAAAAGAATAACTTTTGTCATTTTCATGATGTGTGCTTTTAAGCTGTGTCATTCTGTAAGAGTTAAACTGTGTTCACTGCTGTGTTTAAAGGTGAAGCCTTCGGGTCACAGAGACCGGACGGTTTTGTTTAGAAACTCAGAGACAGTCTCATGAGCAGGGCTCCAGCTTTATCTATCTTTTTCCTAAACATTTCTCTCTGCTCTGGCTGTAACCTTGGACCTGATAACACAAGTGCACTCCTCTCTTGGTTCCTGCTTTTTAAGTTCTAACTGTGCGAGAACGCTTCAGAGTTTGCGGGGAATTTTCAAAGAGATGTGAACCTTTCCCAAGAGCTGGGTACGTTTTGGTCAAGAGCTAACGACCTGCGTCTTCAGCTAAGGACTGATAACAGGCTGTTATGAGTCCACCTCGAACGAGCGTTTGTTATTCCTTCCTGGAATAAATTATCTTGAGCCAAGAAACCACGACTGCCACGACTTTTGCCGATGAAAGCGAGTATCACCGACACCGACAAGGTAAACACGCGTGGAGTCCAGCTTGGACTTGCGGGACCGACGACTCGTCAGTCTAAAGTTGACCACAGCTCTTTACCAGAACCAAGGCGGACGTCTTAAGGTAAAGGAGCAGCTGTTTGCTTGCTGGAGGTGTGATGATATCTTAGCTGGACGCGTACGGAAGAGTGTCATCTGGTTTCATAAATGCAAGATAAACTTCCTCTCTTAACCTCCCAATTCTTCTTAAATCTTTCCTCCTATTCTTTCCCCTCTCAATCTAAGCTGGAAACTATTTTAAGTTTAAAGAGCCCTCAGACTAAATATGTTTACATCCAATATTGAAGTCTGTTGTGTTGAATTTAAGTGTGCTGACGTTTTAAATTGAAAGAAAGTGAAATCATGTCAATCAAGTGTAATGGTGTTAATTTAGTTGATTTATTCTAAATAAATGATAGTGTCTCTTTGACATATCAAACTAAGTTAACGTCTTTGTCACTTAATGGCTCTGTTTATTTATCCATCATAAAGATCACAGAGATATTGGGTAAACTGAAAAAGAACAGAATCCGTGAATTTACTATTCAATCTGAATAAGTAGATTAATTAAGGATAAAGAGGTCAGTATTAATATTGACCTCCTCATAATTCTTACATCTGGTGGCCTTCGTACGTGGTTCTGAAAGTTTATTGATATCTGTGGTCTCAGTCATGAACTGTAACGTCATGTTTGCATAAGAGGATCCAAGTTTTAAACTCTGAGGATAATGATTTTGGCTGGAAGTGTTCAAAGCAGGCAGATTCTGCATGTTTTTATCATTTGAAGCTGTGAGATTGTTATTGTTTCATCTCTGTTAGACGCTGTTGGAAGCATTCAGGTGAAGTTTTGTCAGCCGTGGTCTGTGGTGGTTCTGGTCCTGGTTCGGTCCAGTTCACGCAGACTCCTGTACAAAGCTTTGTTTGACCGCCGAGTCAAAAGCCTGAAAGCTATAATTTAACATCTACAAGATTGCTGTTGTGGCATTTTACATGTTAGAGCAGGTCATAGAAGCATATTACTGTAGAACGTAGTCGGATAGTGGTTCTGTTCAGACCCGAGTTTCTGCTCCACGACGAAGTGGACCGGAACCGACCTTTACGCGCTCCGAGTGAGTCCGTGTTTGTTCAACAGCTGCAGTGCTGTGTTACTGAGCGTAACTAAGTTGGCCTGTCTAGGTGTGTTCGCCGCATGTTTCAGAGTTTTGGGGAGTTAAATTGAAGCGTTTGAGTTGTTTTAAGAGTCTATAAAGTTGTGGTCTGTTGTGCGAGCTAACGTTAGAGCTACGTGTCCAAGTACACGTTTGTTTATGAGCTGTGATTGGATGAAACGAGAGCTGTGAGCTGTCAATCACTCGTAGCGAGCGCTGATTCGCTGTAGTGGGAACGCACGCCGTTGCGACCAACCCACTTTGTCGTCATTTCCGGTACTACATTGGTCGAAGGTAAGAAAAACTACATTTACCATGAATGCTTGGAATGAACTACAACCGCTGTGATTGATTGGTTGACGTCACGTATCTGTGTAGCGAGCTCCGCCTCGCTCAGCACAGCAGAGCTGGTGACGCGCTGCGTCGACCCGCCTATTTGTGTCGTCATTTCCTGGTGCGTTTCGAGCGACAAGCAGTCACATTCACACACACACGGTGAAAAGAGATTTCACTGAGCGTTTAAAAACTCATTTTAAAGCCATCTAAACTGTCTAACAACATAGATTTGTCTCTGACAAGACCGCAGTTCGAGCGTTTATCACGAACATACTAGAAACTAACTCTAAAAGGTAGTTTTTAGTTTAAATACTGAATGAAAAACTCAGTCTCCTCGTGATAAACATTAAGACTCGAAGCTGCCCCCTGTTGGTTTAAAGACGTTGACAGATGAGTTTTCTCAAATACATCATGAGAAGTCAGCATTTTTATGGTGGAATTACCAGCTTTTAAAAAATTGTTCTGTACACAAACAAAAATTCCTGTTTATTTTAAATAAAAATTTTAGAATAACAAAGGTACAGACGAACAATTTCTGCTCATTTTAAATACTGAAGAGATTTAGAATAACACTCAAAACAGCAATTTTTATTTGATTTTCAAATTAAATAAAAATAAAAAATTATAGAGAACAGCGCATTTCCACATTGAGATCTTCACATCTCTGAATTTTAAACAGAATTGTTGTACATCTGTACACTTTTAGTTAAAAAATTGCATTTTTAACGTTTTTCTGTGTAAAATTAATGACTTCAGTTTATTTTAAATGAAGAATTTAAAATAACAAACAAAAAGTACACTTCTCGCTCCAGATACATTCTCTTGGAAAAAAGAATTAAACAAATCTGCAAAATTTTGATTCAAACAAAATCAAAACATAACGATGGCAGATGAAAAAGAAGTAGATGTGGCGCTGGTTACAGATTCAGACCCAAAGCCGGGTCCTCCTGATTCGAAACCTGAAACGGACAAAGAGTCTGATGCAGAGTCTGACAAAGAGTCTGATGCAGAGTCTGACAAAGAGTCTGATGCAGAATCTAACAAAGAGTCTGATGCAGAGTCTGACAAAGAGTCTGACAGTGAGTCGGACACAGGGCCAGTGGACCCAGATCCTAAGGGTCCAGATCAAAAGCCTGGAAAACATGAGCCCGACCGTATTGATGTGGTTTTAGAGCGGCTTGCTAAAATATTCACAGATTATGGCAAAAAGGTGCCTGAACTGACTCCACTGACATTGAACGCTGAACTGTCAACAATGGCAAAAAGTCGCTTAAAAAAGGAAGCAAAAAAGGTCAGTATGGCGCGTTTAGCAAAGCTGGCCCTGTTACTAAAGGCCAGGTTGGACCAGGAAGTCAGAGTGAATTCAGATCTAGAGCATGATTTGAAGCGTGAAAAAAGCAAACGTAAGGCGGAAAGATCAACATTAAATGTTGATTTACAACTAGCTCGAGCTGAAGCTGAAGAACTGCAGGTGGAGGTTCAGTCACTAAAACAGTCTCAGGCGAACGATACGACTCAACTGGTTTGCGATCTTAAACAGGCTGAGATTGAACGTTTAACTAAAAGTTTACAGGAGACAAGGGCGACACGGGATGACCTCATGAAATGCCAAGATCATACTTTAAAGTTATACGAGGCGACCAAACAGCAAAATCTCAGGATTAATGCTCAACATGATGCGGCCGTTCTTGAAAAAGAAGAACTCCACAGTCGGTGTTGTGACTTACAACGCGAGTCTATAGACGACCGAGCGGCATTAAAAGAATGCAGGGAGAAGCTGGCCTCAACTGAATACAAATTAAACCAAGAAAAGAAAAAACGTCTGGCATTAATTAGGGGTCAGTCTCTAGATGAGCCCGGACCCCCAACACCACCGCCTAGAACACCAACACCACCGCCTAGAACACCATCACCACCGCGCCGTCCCTTAGGGCCTCTAAAACCGACAATCCCACCGGATGCACCGGTAAGTGGATCTGATAAAAACCCACAAATACCTCTGTCAATGGCTGAACTACGGAATATGGCGAAAAGCATTCAAACCTTCGCTCCTGGCCCGATGGGCTCACATGAAACCAAGATCTATCTCGATGACCTTGATTTCCAGCTTCAACGCTTCCCAGACGCTACAGCTGATGATAGAATCTGTCTGTTAAGGTTAACATCGGACAGGACGGTGCATGCTTTTATGAAGCGTCAACGAGAGGCAGTGATGAAAGACTACAGTCTTCTCTGTGCTGCGCTGATAAAGGAGTTTACTCCTTGCACAGGGCCCGATGGCATCATAACAGCAAATAACATCAAGCAAGGTAGGAATGAACACCCAAGGTCATATTATGACCGAATATTCCGTGCCTATTTCGGGGACAGATGCGAACCTGAAATGGAGGAGGAGGTAGGGTTTAAGTATATTTTCAGCCAAAACCTCTGCCCTGACATAAGGGAGAAAGTTCATGTCAGCGCGAACTACAAACGGAGGTCCATCGAAGAAATAAGAGAGTGCGCGATAGATGTTTTTACAGGTCGCACACCAAACAAAACACCTTTTGAAGTGTGTCCTGGTGAAATGGTCAAATCCAACTCACTGGAGCTGGAAGGGTCGCGGAAACCGACTCCCCATCCTAAAAAGGATGAGAGAAAACAGAATTTTCGACCTAACAGACACAGTAGTGAGGGTGCCCGCTATGACTATGAACCACAGTGGCTCAGACAAGACCCAGAGTACCTAAAACGATTTCAAAAGGGGGGCGCACGTCCTAGAGATAAGAGAGATGGTCACAAGAGTAAACCATATCACAAAAGGGGGTCCCAACAGGAACTCCCTGGTCAAGGACAAGCCCCTCCTGCCCCTCGAACGGAACAGTCCGAGACAAGCAGAAAATCGCAAAAGTTCAAGAAGAAAGGCCGTAGCCCTCTGTCCCCAGAAGACATGGAGAACATTCGTCAGATGTTCGAAGTGTGGGGTAATACAAAAAATGAGAACAAACCTGGTGTGATGTGTAGCACTATCATTGATAGTAACTCTGAACACACAAATAACATCAATGCCACAATTGATGACAATCACCAAGATACTGATGGTCAGGTTGCTGACAATCAGGGTAATGACAGTCAAATCATTGACAGTCCAGAATGTGACAGTCAACAAAACATTGACTGTAACCATGACTTCATTGTTACGGAGTCTGAGCAACCCTCGTCAGAGCAAGGGGGGGAAAGCTCACTCACCGCTGAAAGTGGCTCGCCACGAACTGAACAGTCAGACCCATGTGTGTCTGCACTAACAGTACTGATAAATGAAGGTCACACAGTCGGGGGTAGGCGTGATAAACGTCAGAGAAAACCTGGTAAGTTCCTGTGTGACATTATCAGAAAGGGGCCCGCTAAGAAGGCTTACCTGTCCATCACGTTGGAAGGGGTCCTCAGAAAAGAGGCCCTCTTGGATGGTGGG
>JBBPBX010015731.1:4586-30722 GCA_038048925.1 Garcialebias charrua
GAGGTCCAACAGAGGGAGGAGGAGAATGGCTCCAGAACATGACCTGCGCACAAAGAGCTAAACTTTTACTTTGTTCTTAGATCAATGTTGATCTTCATAATTGATCACATAGTATATTAGAACAGTTTTCCCCTAAATAATGGCACTAACATACCAACAACAACAAAAAAGAAAACTATGGATTTTTCTTTTAAAATTGATGGTGTTGAAGTAAGCAGAGTAAGTGAGGGGAAGTTTTTGGGTGTGGTTATTGATGACAAACTGTCGTGGAAATAGCATATTAATTCAGTTAAAATTAAGATATCTAGATCTACTGCAGTACTGTATAAAGTAAATCAAAAAGGCATTCAATACAAGATCAACTGGACTTTATTTGTAACAGAAGACGTTTCGCTTCTCATCCGAGGAGCTTTATCAATTCAATGAACCAGACTGTGTGCGCGTGGATTTATAACAGGAGTCACGCACCAACATATGTAAATTGCAAGCTGAGGTAACACATACATGTAAATTGACAGATCACACCTTAACCTTCAAGAAATCACTGAAGATTCATCTCCTCAGGACAAGCAAAATTTAGAAGAGCAGGTGGTCTCTTTTCTGCAGACCAAGAAGATTGACATTAGTCAAGCAGACATCTCTTCGTGTTACACCCTGCCTAGTAAGATGGACAAATCTAAACCGGTTGTTGTGATGAGATTTGTTAACAAGAAAGCAAGGAACCGTATAATAATGCAGACAAAAAAACTACAGGGAACAAATGTTTATATCAATGAACATTTAACAAAAAAAAAAATGGAAATCTTGCACATGAGGCACGATTACTGAAAAAGCACAAAAAGATATTTTCAACATGGACAAGAAATGGTCAAATTTGGATAAAGGAACACGATAGATCACAAGCAAAAATGATAAATGAAATGAATGATTTGGACAAATATAAATCAGTCTAGTAGAGAATGATGTTTTCTACTGGATTGATTTGCATAACAAACAATCTGATGGTCAAATACTTTCAATGACAATGATGTGTGAAGAATCAGTATTCAAAATATATAATACTATTGATGATGAAATTGTAGACAGTCTACTTCCTGTAACAAAAGAAAGCAAATATTATAATGAGGAACAGTTTAATGCAATGGCGGTATCAGCCGGTGGTCTCTCCATTATCCACTTTAATTGCAGAAGTATAAGTGCAAACATATAAAAAATAACAGGTTTCCTGAAGAATTTAAATACAAAGTTTACAGTAATAGCATTATCTGAAACATGGTTGAATAATGAAAATATTCACAATGCTTATATAGAAGGATACGACTTGTATCATATGGATAGAAATAAAATAAAAAAGGTGGAGGAGTTGCTCTTTTTATTAACAGTGAAATAAAATGTAAACTCATTAGTGACATGTCTATAGTTGTAGACAATTTAATGGAAATGATAACCATAGAAATAATAAATAGAAAAGACAAAAATATCATAATAAGCTATGCATATCGATCTCCTGGATCAAATATGGAGTTATTCTCTGATAAAATTCTGGAATTATTAGGAAAGAGCGGAAATAAAATGATTTTTTTGTGTGGTGACTTCAACATTGACCTGGGAAATAAGACTGATTCAAACAATATAAATGCATTCATAAATACAATGTACAGTTCTAATTTATTATTATATATGAAGTCTGTGAAGAGGCTGCTTAGTTTCTCCAATGTAACGGTCTGAGAACATTGGAGAAACTAAGCAGCCTCTTCAAAGACGAATGTCCCAACACAGGAGAGCAACCTCCTCTGGACAAAACTCAGCTGTTCACCTCCACCTCACGGACAAGGGTCACTCATTTGAGGATGAAAATGTGCAAATTTTGGACCGAGAACACAGATGGTTTGAGAGAGGTGTGAAGGAAGCTGTTTATGTTAAGAGAGAAAAACCTTCTCTTAACAGAGGAGGAGGTCTGAGATTTCAACTTTCCAAGACTTATAACTCAGTTTTGGGGCTGATTCCCAAACGTTTTACACCGGATGGGAGCAGAGGTGTCTTGTCTGTGAATTAGACTAGCAAAGTTTGTTGAGAAACCTCTGTTGTTGGGCTGTGAGGTGTTTTTTGTCAATTTACATACAGTTATTACGGAAGCGTATTGCTGCCACCTGGAGAAAATTTTTTTGGGGGGCTTATGTAGTAATAATGTGATACGTATCAAGTAATTACTTGTTACGTATCACGTAATTACGTGATAATATCACGTTATTACTTGATACGTATCAAGTAATAACGTGATACGTATCAAGTAATTACGTGATACGTATCAAGTAATGGATGGATGGATGAATGTGTGGATGGATGGATGGATGAATGTGTGGATGGATGTGTGGATGGATAGATGGATGAATGTGTGGATGGTTGGATGGATGGACGGATGGGTGGGTTAAAACCCATTAGAACAATTTAAAAACCATGTGCACATCTGTTTTGTAAACAAACCTCCTCCTCAACCAAATCATTATCAATTTTGGAACAAGGGCAGATAAAATAATGTTCTTCATGGCAGCTTATCTTTTTAAGGGGTCACTAGAAAAACTCGGGTGATTTACTTTGATCCGTTTCTAAAAATTGTCTCAAAACGCATCGACAAAAATTAAAAACCTGTCACAGCAGTTTGAGAAGAAAATGTCAGCAGCTGCGGCGACATGTCAACATCCCTGTGTGTTCGTTCACCTACGTTCGTGAGAACAAGTTTTTTGGTCGTTGACTTGAAAAATCTGCAGGTCCTGCACCCATCCATTTGTGAACTGAAGATGACTTTCCAGAGATGAACTGCTCACATGGCGGCGTCGCATTCCTCGTGACGTCAGTTCCCAAGCTCTATTGCTGGTTTTTTTTTCAGTCAGAATGAATGGAAACGAGAAACCGTTAGAATATACTGTATTTGCAACCTATGGAAAAATGATGTGAATGTATTCTACAATTTTATGTTGATTATTGTAGCATAAAGTTTGTATTCCCCCCCCCCTAGGTTCTGCACTCTCATTAGATGACGTTTATTACTTTATAAAACTTTTTAATGGTCTTAATTTTTGTAAATTTCATTTCCTGCCTTTAATAACTTTTACAACACCTCAGCGCAACAACATTACAGGTCAAACAAAGATTAACAAAAAACACAAAAATGTTGAGAAATGTTGAGAAATTTTGCAGGCAAAAACAAGCGTAAGGGCAAACTTGCATTATGGGTAATGGTGCTGATACCATGTGGATGGACATCTATACTTATCACGTTATTACTTGATACGTATCACGTTATTACTTGATACGTATCAAGTAATTACTTGATACGTATCAAGTAATAACGTGATAATATCAAGTAATAACGTGATACGTATCACGTTATTACTTGATACGTATCAAGTAATTACTTGATACGTATCAAGTAATAACGTGATACGTATCAAGTAATTACTTGATACGTATCACGTTATTACTTGATACGTATCACGTTATTACTTGATACGTATCAAGTAATTACTTGATACGTATCACGTAATTACTTGATACGTATCAAGTAATTACTTGATAATATCAAGTAATTACTTGATACGTATCACGTAATTACTTGATACGTATCACGTTATTACTTGATACGTATCAAGTAATAACGTGATATTATCACGTAATTACGTGATACGTAACAAGTAATTACTTGATACGTATCACATTATTACTACATAAGCCCCCCCAAAAAATTTTCTCCAGGTGGCAGCAATACGCTTCCGTAAGTTGTTGTGTCTTCTGTCAGAGACTTCAGGAGAACCCCCTACTGTTAAGGTGTGATCTGTCAATTTACATGTATGTGTTACCTCAGCTTGCAATTTACATATGTTGGTGCGTGACTCCTGTTATAAATCCACACAGTCTGGTTCATTGAATTGATAAAGCTCCTCGGATGAGAAGCAAAACGTCTTCTGTTACAAATAAAGTCCAGTTGATCAGTTGATCCCTCAGGACGGAGGTTGAGGAGCATCAAATGTAGAACCACTAGACTGAGGAACAGCTTCTACCCTGAGGCTGTTAGACTCATGAATAAATAAAAATAAAATAAAAAATAAACACTGCAAAATATCACATTGTGCTGATGCTGATCTGTTTTCTTGTTGCTGTGTTCATCTGTGTTCATCTGTGACCATCTGCTCATACAAACTCATGTTCGTGCCGCTGTTTATTCCCACTATATTAGGCTTAGTGTATTACTAGTTGATGTTTTTCTTAGTTAATTCTAGATGTTATTACTGTTTTTCTCTTGCATTTGTTGTTGGATGTAACTGGGACCCCGTGTACATAATCTCGTTTTCATCACATGTACCACATGCGGTGCAAATGACAATAAAGACTCTCTGACTCTGACTCTCTATTGAACGCCTTTTTGATTTATCATGTCCTGGACGACTGAGAATCTTCACCAGCATGTATAAAGTAAAGGACTTGTTGAATGATAAAGCTCTGTATCTGTTATATAATACAATTTTTGTTCCACATTTAATTTATTGTGTTGAAGTTTGGGGAAAGGCATGCAAACTATAACAAAGCCTATTTTTATTTTACAAAAAAGAGCTGTGAGAATTATTACAAGAAAGCCCTATTGTCATCCATCAAATATATTATTTAAACAACTTAAGTTGCTGAAGTTTTATGATTTGGTGGACTATAATATTTTATTAGTAATGTATAGAGCTCATAATAACGTACTGCCTTCAAACGTTCAAATGTTTTTTATTAAGAGAAGGAACTGTTATAGTCTTAAGGGAACTGAGATTTTTCAAAACCCCAGTACAAAACTAGTTTAAAGGGACGGTCTACTTCAATACAGGGAGTTGATTTGTGGAACGGTTTAGGAAATGAAGTTGAAAATGCAAAATCAGTAATTGTGTTTTAAAAAATTATTAAATCTAAATTGCTGACAAAATATTAAAATTTTTAGTTAAAATTAATATTGTACTATAAATCTTAAATGATGAAATGCTCTTTTTGTACAGTACTCATTGACGAGTATTGTTTAAATTGATTGTTTGAATTGATTTTGTTTTTGTTTTGGAAAAAAGGGGCAGATAAAATAAGATTTCTTCTTCTTTCTGCCACCTTTCATTTTATGTTTTTTCTTTTTCATATTACATGTAAAATGGTGTTTTTTTACAGAATGTAAAATGAATTAAAAAACAAACAAAAAAAACAAGATAAACAAAATAAAGCAGAGTTCTTTAATATACCGGTAAGCATTTTCTCTTGGCCCATTTTATGAAAATGATAAGCTGAAGAAGTGCCAGCAGTGACCAATCTGCATATTTACAAAAGGATTTCTTGCTGACTCAATGCTGCTGTTACAACATAAAACCACAAGAGGGCTCTGTTGCCCACAACAATCTATACTGTAGTTGTGTAATGTTTAGGGATGTGGATTCTTCAGTTAACATTTCAGCAGAGGCCTGAGTCGTGGATCTACCTGATGTTTCTGCTGCTGCCTGCAGCTGTTGCTCGGCTCTGACTCAGCATGTTGAGTCCAGTCGCAGCCAGGCTCTGGACCAGACTCAGGGTTGCTCTGGGGTCTCCAACAGGACTGGCTCCATCAGAAGGATCGGAGTGTAGCTGAAGGCCAGTACACAGCTGACTGAACACAAAGTGACGTAAAAAACAACAACACATCAGTTGAACTAACGGTTTCAGACAAGCCACAGGAAGTTCTAACTACTGTATGGTGCTGATTAAATAAAAACCAAGAGTTAGCATGTTCTCTTAGGTTAATTGGCAACTCTTTAATTGGTCCTAGATGTGAATGTTTGTCTGGTCCTGTGACAGGTGACCCGCCCAGGGTGACCCTACTTTTCAACCCAGTTCACAAGTTGAGGTGTAGCTGGCGAGTAAAGGTGATGAATGGAACAAACAAAATGAAACTGAATTAAATTAAAGGCCTAGCTTCCTTGCTGCCTGTTGTGCCAGTTTTAAACCTAGATATTTTTATGAGATGGATTTTGGTCAAACCTTATACAGTACATGATCATGTAATGTGTGATCTCATGTCATATTACAATGATTTGTTGCGTATGTGTCAAGCTCAAGGCCTGCGGGCCACATCCGGTCCAGCCTACAATTATATTCAGCCCGCGAGATCATTTTATAAAGATCTATTCTTATTGTGATTAACGGCCCCGCGATATGAACCGCCAATAACAAACTGAGATCCCATAATGCACTGCTTCAGTTGCCTTGCCAAACTCTAGGCTACCTGGGAACATTTTGCGTCAATCAAGTCAAGCTTCTGTTGCTGTTTACAACCCTGTTGTAAAGTTACTGCGATGCTAGTCCCTCACGGCGGCTGATTCAGAAAACAGAGCCTTTCAAAACCGACCGGAGGTTTAGTTTGTTTATTGATAATGCCCATAAACCCGTGTGTCTCATTTGTGGAGCTAATGTCGCTGTAATTAAGGAACTTAATCTAAGACGACACTACGAGACAAAAAATATACATATTAAAATAAAAAATAAAAAAATATATATATACGGTATATATATATATATATATATATGAGTCACTTGCAATGAAATTACAACATAACAGTCCTACTGAATTTTGGAAAGAAATTAAAAGAGTCAATAATGTAAAAACCTCCTTGCCAACAAACATTGATGGTGCAAATGGACCAGATGAAATTATGCAATTATGGAAGGAACACTATCATGAACTGTTTAACCGTAATAAAAGTAATCCCTTTGTGTTGAACGACATAGACAAACATGAAGATGTTACTATTTCTGCACAAGAAGTTGTGGATATTGTTATGAAGCTGAAAAATAATAAGGCATGTGGCGCGGATAAGATATCCGCAGAGCATTTAAAATTTGCAAGCAGGAAACTTTTTCCCTTGCTTGCCATTTGTTTCACTGGGTTTTTAATTCATGGCATTTTACCAGATTCTATACTGTCTGTGATTTTAGTGCCTATTGTTAAGAATAAGGCTGGTAAGATAAATAGCAAAGACAACTATCGACCTATAGCTCTAGCCAGTACTTTATCAAAGGTCTTGGAGAGAGCTATGTTAAACAGAATGGAGAAGTTTCTCCTGACATCCGATAATCAGTTTGGCTTCAAACCAAACCTTGGCACTGATATGTGCATTTTTGCTCTCAAGGAGATCTTGGATCTATACAATAGGCATAATACCACAATTTTTACGTGTTTTATAGATGCTTCAAAAGCATTTGATTATGTAAATCATGGGAAATTGTTTTTTAAATTGCATGAAAGAGGAGTACCGAAATATCTTTTAAGAATCTTAGTGTATTGGTATGCTCACCAGTCTATGTGTGTAAAATGGGGAAAATCTGTTTCATCGTCTTTTTATGTGAGTAATGGTGTGCGACAAGGCAGCATTTTGTCTCCTTGCTTTTTTAACGTGTATATGGATGATTTATCTAAACTGCTGAATCAATGTAGGACTGGCTGTTGGGTTGGTAATAGAACCATCAACCACCTAATGTATGCTGATGATCTTGTTATATTCTGTCCATATAGTGCTGGTCTGCAGCAACTGTTAAGAGTTTGCTCTCAGTATGGATTGGACTTTGACATCAAATATAATGCAATAAAAAGTATCATCATGATTATCAGGAGCAAAGAGGACACTAAATTATCTTTCCCTGACTTCACTCTGTCTGGCAACATCCTCAAAGTCAGTGAGGAGGTGAAATACTTGGGACATTACATAACCGCTGACCTGTCTGATGACAGGGACATTTACAGGCAGCGTTGTATGCAATATGTACAAGCTAATGTGCTTCTTCGGAGGTTCTCTATGTGCTCAGTGTCTGTAAAAACTGCACTCTTCAAAACATATTGTACCCCAATGTACACTGCACACCTGTGGCGGCATTACAGAAAGAGCAGTATGCATAAACTACAGGTGGCATACAATGATGGCATGAGGATGCTGCTTAAGGTGCCGCGATGGAGTAGTGCCAGCCAGATGTTTGCAAATGCCAATGTACCAACTTGTGCAGCTGTGCTTCGTAACCTTATGTACAGATGTATGTGTAGGCTAACAAACTCTGCAAATAGCATCATCTATACTCTGACCAACCCTGCACAAAGCTCGGTTAGGTTCTATTCAAGTCTGTGGAATCACTGGCGCCTCAAATTATTTGGCAATGGATGAACATTCTATTTTTACTGTGTCTTGTTGATGTTATCTTTTTAATTTTTTATATATTTTTATTTTTGGTGGTGGTTGTTTTTGTTACTATGGACCATATGCGTCTGAAATAAAGTTTTGATTGATTGATTGATTGATTGATATATATATATATATATATATATATATATATATATATATATATACACACACACACATATATATACCGGTACGTATACATACCGGTATACAGGTAGTCCCCGACTTACGAGCGAGTTCCGTACCTACGGGCCGTTCGTAAGTCGAAAATTTGTAAGTAGGATCACATACAAAAATATATATATTTTCTTTTCTTTTCTTAGCCTGTCATAACACAGTTCCCTGCTAGGGAGGAGGGAGACAATTCAGCTCACTCCTTAACTGTGTTAGGATAGGCTCAGTGCTTGGTGACTGTACAGTACATCTATTTATTTATTTAAAAAAAAAATGTAATAATGAGATGCATTCGTAAGTCCGAAACGTCGTAAGTCGAGGACTACCTGTATATATACAGTATATATATATATATATATATATGCCAAGCATCTAGCTCTGACAAAATGGCATGGACAAAGAAAATATACATATACTTAGCACATTTAGCATGTTGTGACAGGATATATTTTTATAGAGAGCAAAATATTTGAAGTTATTTAAAGTTTAAGTTTATTTATTCTGGAATAATATTTCTGTCTGTTTTTCTTTTCTTTTTTTTTCGCATTTATAGTAAAAAAAAATAGTTTCAGTGTGTTTAATAAATGTTTATCCTGTTCAGTCCGTGACCTAAAGTGTGCTTTGAGTTTGACACCACTGAAGTATGTGGCCAGTTTTGTCCATACATTCATCCATCCATTATGTTTTACCCACTTCTTCCATTTTGGGTCACGGGGGTGGCCAGTGCCCATGTCCAGCAGTCACTGCGCGAGGGGTGTGGGACACCCTGGACAGGTCTCCAGTCCATCACAGGGACACATAGAGACAAACGAGACAACCATTCACTCTCTCACTCACACCTAGGGACAATTTAGAGTTACCAATCAGCCTAACATGCATGTTTTTGGTCTGTGGAAGGAAACCGGAGCACCCGGAGAAAACCCACGCATGCACGGAGAGAACATCTAAACTCTACCCAGAAAGGCCCCCAGACTGGGATTTGAACCAGGGACCTGCTCACTGAGAGGCAGCAGCTCTACCAGTTGTGCCACCATGCTGCCTGGCCATTTTTGTGTTTGTCAAAATCCATGAGTTGCACAAGCACAAACAATTACTTTCTGAAAGTTTCACTAAAATCTGTCCAGTGGTTCTTGAGATATTTTGCTAACAAACAGGGTCGGGGCAAAAGTTAATGTCAAAGTTTTGAGCAAAACTGTAAAACTTTTGCACAATGTGTCGTGTTTAAAGTGTTTGTTGGGAATGACGCTCAGCTATGTCAAAGTTGAGCTTTAGATCTGTTAAACTGACTGAGTTATAACGATTTCATTTTCAGAAGAAAACTGTTGGCAACACTTTTCGTTTGGTTTGTCTCAAAACGCTAAATCTTTAACTTTGCTCATGTCTCTAAAGAATTTACTGCTGCGCCTGATTTTTCTGTAACGTCTGCAGATTTTCTAGTCCAATTATTGGTTCAGTTAGGCTGTCACTGCTGCAGTAAAAAGTATGTACCTGTAATTAGTCCCACTCATAGACAGCAGGTGAGTAAGGCCAAGGATGTTAGGAGAGAGTGGCTGCTGCAACAACAAGCCAAGAAGAACTCCACCTGGAGGACATAAAGAGAAAAGGAAATAAGTAATGTACTAGGGCATTTGATTTACCGTATTTTCCACCTGATAAGTCTCACCTTTATATAGTCGCTTTGTCCAATTATTGGCAATAAATTGGAAAAATCCATAAACATGTTGCACCTTTATTTAAGTTGCATCTATTATGCGTCACCGCTACGCGACGCGTCAGCGCCTCATTTGCCCTGCTGAAAATGGCGGCCACAGGAGCGAGCGCGGACGGAAGGACTTTACAAGATTAACACAGTAAAAACAATTATTTGTTTGCTAAAAATTATAGCAAAGATGTGTCTTAGCTGAACTTTTCCTTAATAAATGAACGCAATTGTCAAATCAGCTGGATGAAAAAAAGTATTTTCGCCATGTGCACGCGCGCGGATGGACGGCTTTATTTCTTTAAAATTTAGCCGAATAAACGCTTAAAAAAATATTTCTTAGCTGACATTATAGCACAAGTGTTCTTGAGCTTAACCATTCCTTAATAAATTCACGTAATGGTCAAATCAGCTGGATTTAAATGGTTTCGCTTTGACTTCTTCCAAACCGTTGCATGCGCTGCGAAAATAAATTTTAATAAAAATTAATCTGAACCCATTTGAGGTTCCATTTAGTGACCCACCTCTGTGCTGCGCCTGTAAGTGAGCAGGACAGACAGCCAGGAAGGGGTCTGGATCAGAACCTTCACCTGACCTGCTGCTGGATGCTCCTCTGTCTGCTGAAACACACAATGCACACGCAGCGTTTAACTGTTTGTAGAAATTAAATAAAAGTGTCAAGTCATCTGTCTCCGCAGCAGCCGCCATCTTTATGATGTCACTCTGTGACCGACCGACCATCTCTGCGTGCCTTCAGTGGGGTTTTCATCTGTGTTGTTCTGGATGACAGCTGGGCTCCAAACGTCTCCTTGGTGATGAAACCATTTCCTACCGGAGAGGAAGAGGAGCTGCCACTCCCATGATGCACCTGGGCTAAAGTGCTGAGCACGTTCGGGCTAAAAAGACAGAAAGACGAGTTTAGTTTATTTTATTTAAACTTTTTATTCATTTTACAATAACGAAATACAACAATTTACATATACGAATTTAAAAAATATATAAAATATAAAATGAAAGGTAGCAGATGAAGAAAGTATCTTATAAAATCTGCTCCTTATTTATCTAATTCAAACAAATTGTTATATAATAACAAAACAAGTAAATAACTCATTCAACCTTCAATTATATATATTACTCAAAAAAACATTCATGTATATTTGTTTAACAATTCAACTTTTGGCTTCCTTAATTTCTGTCTTTAAGTTATTCCACAATCCTACTCCCTGAATTACGGTAGTTCTTCCCTTTAAACTAGTTCTAAATTGCGGTTTTACAAATACATATTTTGCTTTAAGATTGTAGCAGCCTGATCTTTTCACAAAATACATTTGGATATTTAACGGTAGTGTATTTTTATGAGCTCTATACATAAGTAACAAAATGTTATAATCCACCAAATCATAGAATTTCAGTAATTTCAACTGATGAAATAATTCACTAGAAGGGTGACAGTAATGTTTTCTTGTTATAATTCTTACAATTTTTTTCTGCAAAATAAAAATAGGCATTGTGCTTTTACATGCTTTTCCCCATTTACTGTATTAATACAATAAATAAAATGTGGCACAGTCATTGAATTATACAACAGATACAATGCTTTATCGTTTTGTAGATATGTAACTCTATAAAATACTGCAATTGATTTAGATATTTTTGTTTTAACCAAATTTATATGTTGTTTCCATGATAGATTTATCATCAATAACACCCAAAAAATTTTTACCTTACTGACTCTGCGAATCACTGAGTCCTCGATTAAAAATGGAATATCAATTGATTTATTTTTATTACTAAATATCATATAGTTCGTTTTCTCCAAATTTAATGATAATTTGTTAAGTCTAAACCAGTTTTGGATTTTAACAAACTCCTTCACCAATAAATACAGTAATTGTTCAATATTATTTCCAGAACAAAAAAAAAGTTGTGTCATCAGCGAAAAGAACGCATTTAGTGACTCCAGACACTTTAACCAAATCGTTAACATACAAAATGAACAATTTCGGACCAAGTATCGATCCCTGAGGAACTCCACATGTAATAGTACAGTGATCTGATTTCACATCATCCAACTGTACATATTGTTTCCTATTTTCTAAGTACGGTAACTACAAATCCACTGTAAGGCTAATCTAAGTTTAGTAAAGAGAGGAACATAAATTATAAGTAAAAACAAACAAAGAGCTGCATTTTCATTTTCTTATTCAACAACTACCCACAACATGTAGATGTTTCACTTTCTTTTCTTCTTTCGGCTGCTCCCTTCTTCAGGGGTCGCCACAGCAAACTAACTTGCACAAAAACGTGGCAATGGCTTTTACGCCGGATGCCCTTCCTGATGCAACCAGATCCCCGAGCTACCACAGCCCTCTGTGTGGAGCAGAGAGCTGCCATTTAGGGCACCCGGGGAGCAGATGATGAGGGTTAAAGGCCTTGCTCAAGGGCCCAGAGTGGGGCAAATGAGGAGGCAGGTGAAGGCGTTTCACCTTTCCCACCCACATTTTGATGTTGACGGTCCAGGGAGTTGAACCGGCGACCTTCCAATCATCTTCTCTAACTTGTAGCTGTTTCACTAACCCTGTTAAATTTGATCAGTTTGCTGAGTTTAAAGTTAGATCTTTGATAAGATCACGTGACACAGTTGTGTTCAACAAAGATCCAGATGTGATCAGTTTTTCCAAAGATCCAGATGTGATCAGTTTTTACAGAACAAACCATCCAGGGAACGGGTGAAGTGTGCAGATAAACAAGATGAAACAAACATGCTGTTATGACTGACGAGGTTAACAGACCTGTTTCTAGCCACCGGAGAGGGCATCTTAGTTTTGTCTGAATTGAGAAGTTTGGTCTTCATGTCAATGATTTCTGCTTCTTTAAACTGCAGCTCCGACTGCAGAGACTGAACCTACGAGCAGAAAACACGTCGGTTACAGTGAAAAATTAACTGCACTGTGTGTGAGTGTGTGTGTTTGCGTTGTCATCACCTTCCGGTTGAGCTCCTTCTCCTTTTCACTCTGCTCCTTCTGCCTCTGAGTCTCCAGCAGGACCTGGTTCTGTCTCTGAGCCTCCTTCTCCTGCTGAGCTGCTTTCAGAGAGTCTCTCAGGACCCGAATCTCCCCACTCTTCAACAGAATCTCTTCTTCAACTTCCATCAACTAATTACACACAACACACTCGGGTAAACTCAACACTGTAATACGGATTGTGGAAGATAAAACTTACACATTCTTCAACAGTTTAAGTAATTAACCACAGCGTTTCAAAGATTAATCAACTCTAAAACGATTTTTACGTTAAAAAGTTTTTGTCTCTTTGGGGTGCTTTCTCTTGAGACAATCATGAAGCTGATCTGATTTCAGTTAATCTAATTAGGTTACACAGTGTTTTCAAGGTTCAAGGAGACTTTGTCATTCACATCACATGAGGTGAAACATAACTGTGTACTCAAGGACCCAGTTACACCCAAAAATAGCAATATAACGTATAAAAAAACAAAGACCTAAGATATACAGCAACAATAATATTAATTTAAATAAGGTGTATTAAAAAACAACCTGAATGAACAAGTCTGCTGTGAGCAGAGGGTATGAATACAGCAGCTTCTGGGTAAGAAATAGTTTAAATAGCTAATGAACACTGTAAACATGCCAACTCAACTTAACCTGCATGAAGAAATTTGGAAATATAGCCCAAAAAAATTTTTTTTTATATACTGTATCTCAAAAGCAACCTAATACGATCTAAAGAGAAACACAATGTGGGACAGAACAGTATTGTGAGAAACGAGGTTAAACATAAAATATATTTTATAGTAACACTTTCCTTGAAAGCTGGGATACTAATGTTCTACTGTTGTGGATTCTGTGGGTAATAAAGTAAAGCTCACCTTCTTCTTCAGTTCTGCATACTGGGCCTCCAGGAGTCTGGAAGAGTCCTCTCTGTCTGACCCAAACTTCTGCTGCAGGTTACCTGAACACAGAAACAGGGATGATGACTTTGTAACACAGTCACTGTTATTTAACTTGATTCACTTGGTCATCTGTTTGTTTATATATGTAATGGTAGTTTATAAAGTTTTTATTTCACTTGAATGACAAACACTCATTTTAATGTAAGGCACTGCCTTAATAAATACAATAACTTATTATTTATTTATTACTAACCTTTATTTAACCAGGCAAATTCCATTGAGATCACAGATCTCTTTTGCAAGGGAGGCCTGGGCATGAAGGCAGCCTAACATGCATGCTTTTTAATAATAACTACATTTATTTGCCTTAAAAACCAATCAAATAGAGCTTGAAAACACAATTGTGGATATTTAACAGATGAGAATACTAGTTTGAATAAATAATGTCCAGTCAAGAAAATACATTTGACTTGAGTAAATAACCTAGTCTCCACTGAACTCACCAAGAGGCTCCGAGCTAGGTTTTCCAGCATTTCCTCTTTCCCCTCCAAATGTGCTTTCTCTGGTCTGACTGGGTTCAGCTCTGCTCACGGGTTTGCTCGGTCCTGCAGACATTGTCCAGTGTGACTCGTGGGCTGGCTCGCTCGGTTTGGTTACTGGCTTGGACTCTGGCCCTGCTGAAGTTATGGCCTGTGAGGTGATGATGTCTATTTCATCCAAGTCTGCCTGGGTGAATTCATCATCATCTTCAAAAGTGTTGTTGAAGGCAACTGCTGTCACTACATCATGGTTCTGGCCTCGGAGACGTTTGGAGGGAGGGCAGCTCATGCTGTAACGGAGCAGATGGGGTAACAAACTAGAGACTTAAGTAGACTTATTGTGTATATTTTATATATTTGATGCCAGATTATCTTGCTCATACTTGTCAAGATACAGTATATGCTTTAAATTATTTGTCTTAAGTTACATATTCTCAAAGTACAACGATCTCTTCTCAGCTTGCAGTGTACGACATGAGTGATTAAAACGCAGTTATACATCAAGCATGCAGTATTACATATTTCAAATAAAAACAAAATGTAAGTGCTGCCAATAGTAACCAGTAAGTCTAAGCTAAATGATGGGAAAAGATTGATGTTGTGCATTTCAGAATATAAATTAAATTTACTACTGCAAAAATTACTAGTTTATCAAAAATTTAAGAATGCTTGTATACAAACATCAACTTGTATATGAGGAAAAGAAGAAGAGTGCTAGTTCATAAACTTTTATGATTCATGTTGCATTATAGGTTTTCCACAACTGGAAGCACCATAATATATTTAACATTAACTTTGCACTATTCATTAGGATGCAGTCATTAGTTGAACACCGCATTTGAAGCTAATCTTGGAGTGAATTACTGGAAAGCTAAGGTTTCTAAAGCTAAGGTTAAGCTGTATAAATTAATTCTACCGGTCGGTGTCTTGCTAACAGCTTCTAGTTTAAAGAAATTGTTAAAACAACACAGAAAAAAACGGGTAAGCACTCAATTTTCCAAGCATTACCTTGTATCTTGGAGTTACTGCTGTGCTCGTTTTGATACTGATAGCCAAACGCTAACTAACGTGATCCCAATGCAAAATTAGCCAGCTAAGCTAATGAAGTTAGCTTCATTAGCTTGCCTTGGCCACAGAAGTCGCGGACCACTTCATTAAAGTATGCTATAAGTTTGCGGTCAAACGACTTATTTGAATCATGGTTATATATTAAACTGACAGTAAATTATCAAACCACAGAGGGAAGAAGAAAAAAACACGAAATTAATATGACAAACGTGTGTTGTTGTGCTATGGTGCAGCCCGCCCCTGATTCCGTTTACTAATCTGTCCAATCACAGAACAGTTCTGACGCAACAACCAATCACAGGCGGTTATTCTCTTTACGGGTCCCTATCCAAGACAAATAGCACTAAACGCGAAAAAACAAAATTTATTTTTACAGAAAAGTAGAGTTGACAACATTGGTAAGCGTGATTGATGCCAAATTGATGGAAAGACGAATACTTCAAAACCCAGTCAGATAAAAAATGAAAAACCAACATTCATTCAACCTTTATTTAGGTTTATATACATTTATATACATTTATAAGAGAGACCTGGCTACAAACTATGAATGATGACAGCAACGTAGACTTTCCTTGGACAATCAACAATAGACAATCATAAGATAGGCATACAGATTATTATTATCTTTTTTTAAACAAGTTAAACAACGATATCAAAGTAGCAAAACAGACAGATTATAAGGCAGATGTAGAAAATCAAAAACAGTAACATGTCTGCATAGGTTTTTGCCAGGATTCCAATAGATTCTTAAAACCATTTAGAGAAACCAAGGTCGAGATCTTCAAATCTTTTTGTAAGATATTCCAAGAAGCAGGAGCGGAGTAGGAGAAAGCCCTTTTGCCAAACTCAGTTCTCTGACGGAACACTGCAGGTAATCATGTCCTGAGAGCGCACGCTGTAGCTGCACTCACGCAGAGATATGTAGGAGGAGATGTATGAAGGCAGCAGACCAAGAAGACAACAAAAAATCTGTTAATTATAGATTAACTTAGAATAGCAATGCCATAGTGCATGCATCAATTGTTCAATTATTACAAACAAAAAACAAAACGGTAGAAGATTAAAAGTTGGGAATTGTACGTTTTACGTGGTTTATTAGATAAACATTTGTCATTAAAAAGAAACCCATGGGGCCTCCGTTAGTTGCCATGGCAACTCCCGTAATCTTCACAAAACCCCTGTGTCCACTTAGGTCCATAATCGTTCATTACCAGCTTATTATCATTCCTTTTGGGAAACTAAAACATACATTCACAACTATTTGCATTCACTTTTACATTGACCTACTATTTAAATTAACATTAAACAAAATAATCTGAATATAAAGAGTATAGTTATGCTCAGCCCTTCGGCCATAATTGAAATGATTATAAAACTTTTATTAGTCCCCAAAGTATAATCTGTACCCGGTAAAATCACTCATACCTAATGTAAAAATTAAACAAAAATATTGAATATCAGAAAGAAAATTGCTCAGAGCAGCTCCATGATAGAGTTCTCTATAAATAATGTCTCCTTAGAGCAAACTGTCAAAAATCACAGTCCGTCTGTGAATGTGGAGGCAGCGAAGACACTCCTACACAGATAAACTTCAACCTGTCTAATCTTAGAACCATGCAAGATTATGACTAATCGAGTTCACATTCTGTATGCTCTTCTGAATATGATTACAATACAAGAATAACACATAATAGGGACTAATGTGCATAAAAAAGGCAGTTACACTGTAACTGAAGAAAGTCACTGACATCATAATACAGAACAGAAGATAAATGAACTAATTTGCATTGTAGACTAATTGTCCTTTTATAAATTAGAATTGACAGAAAATGTTCAGACAAACAAACTCATGCCTAAGAGTTTCCTTGAATAATATTTTGAATTGTATTCGACATAAGCTTGAGAAATTTTAAGAAGTAAATTAGACAAGGGAATCAAGGGGTTTGATTGTTGCTGCTTTACAACAACACAGCGCTGTGCTGGAAGATATTCACTCATTTTGTGTTTGAAACATGTAATGTAACAGTGGCTGTATGTAAATATAATTGCCTGCTTGTACACTTGCCTCATATAGACCTTCTTGTGGCTTCTCAGCAACAGTAAGCATGCTTTCCATTTTTAGCCAGCCACAGACAGGTCTGTGTGTCGCAGCTGAGGCTCTACAGTATACTGTACATGTGTGTGTGTGTGTGTGTGTGTGTGTGTGTGTGTGTGTGTGTGTGTGTAACACACATGTTCACTCTCCATCCCTCTCCCTGCCTCCGCACTTCAGTGCAGAAATGGCAGAGCTCAGCGACAGGCATCCAGATGCACCCGTCCTCCCTTCACATGTTCAAATCCCTGATAAAAACCCATCTTTTCTCTCTGGTATTTCATACTGTGTGAGCTGACTTAGTGTATATATATTTTTTTCATTTTAATGCTATTCTTATACATTTTTATTGTAATTTTACTGCTGTTAATATCATAATTTTTACCATTAGTGTGTGATACTGTTCTGTAATCTTTTAAACCTCTTTTATGTTGTGTGTGAAGCACCTTGATAACAGTTTATCTGTTTTAACTGTGCTATACAGTATAAATAAAATTGACTTGACCCGTCGTCATCGTTCTACTCATCATCATCATCATCATCATCACAGTGATCAGCAGCAGAAAGACGCGCAGACGTTATTGCCCTTAACATCTGCGCCTCAGCAGCATCAGAGTCAGAGTCAGAGAATCTTTATTGTCATTCGCACCACATGTGGTGCATGTGATGAAACGAGATTATGTACACAGGGTCCCAGTTACATCCAACAATAAAATGTAAGAGAAGAACAGTAATAACATCCAAGATATGAACTAAGAAAAACATCAACCAAAAATACACCAACACCACAGAAAAAACCTACTCCGAACAGCAGCACAAACACAAGTCTGCATGAGAGATGGGCACGAATGAACACAGCAACATGAAACAGATCAGCAGCAACATGAAAACAGATCAGCAGCAACATGAAACAGATCAGCAGCAACATGAAACAGATCAGCAGCAACATGAAACAGATCAGCAGCAACATGAAACAGATCAGCAGCAACATGAAACAGATCAGCAGCAACATGAAACAGATCAGCAGCAACATGAAACAGATCAGCAGCAACATGAAACAGATCAGCAGCAACATGAAACAGATCAGCAGCAACATGAAACAGATCAGCAGCAACATGAAACAGATCAGCAGCAACATGAAACAGATCAGCAGCAACATGAAACAGATCAGCAGCAACATGAAACAGATCAGCAGCAACATGAAACAGATCAGCAGCAACATGAAACAGATCAGCAGCAACATGAAACAGATCAGCAGCAACATGAAACAGATCAGCAGCAACATGAAACAGATCAGCAGCAACATGAAACAGATCAGCAGCAACATGAAACAGATCAGCAGCAACATGAAACAGATCAGCAGCAACATGAAACAGATCAGCAGCAACATGAAACAGATCAGCAGCAACATGAAACAGATCAGCAGCAACATGAAACAGATCAGCAGCAACATGAAACAGATCAGCAGCAACATGAAACAGATCAGCAGCAACATGAAACAGATCAGCAGCAACATGAAACAGATCAGCAGCAACATGAAACAGATCAGCAGCAACATGAAACAGATCAGCAGCAACATGAAACAGATCAGCAGCAACATGAAACAGATCAGCAGCAACATGAAACAGATCAGCAGCAACATGAAACAGATCAGCAGCAACATGAAACAGATCAGCAGCAACATGAAACAGATCAGCAGCAACATGAAACAGATCAGCAGCAACATGAAACAGATCAGCAGCAACATGAAACAGATCAGCAGCAACATGAAACAGATCAGCAGCAACATGAAACAGATCAGCAGCAACATGAAACAGATCAGCAGCAACATGAAACAGATCAGCAGCAACATGAAACAGATCAGCAGCAACATGAAACAGATCAGCAGCAACATGAAACAGATCAGCAGCAACATGAAACAGATCAGCAGCAACATGAAACAGATCAGCAGCAACATGAAACAGATCAGCAGCAACATGAAACAGATCAGCAGCAACATGAAACAGATCAGCAGCAACATGAAACAGATCAGCAGCAACATGAAACAGATCAGCAGCAACATGAAACAGATCAGCAGCAACATGAAACAGATCAGCAGCAACATGAAACAGATCAGCAGCAACATGAAACAGATCAGCAGCAACATGAAACAGATCAGCAGCAACATGAAACAGATCAGCAGCAACATGAAACAGATCAGCAGCAACATGAAACAGATCAGCAGCAACATGAAACAGATCAGCAGCAACATGAAACAGATCAGCAGCAACATGAAACAGATCAGCAGCAACATGAAACAGATCAGCAGCAACATGAAACAGATCAGCAGCAACATGAAACAGATCAGCAGCAACATGAAACAGATCAGCAGCAACATGAAACAGATCAGCAGCAACATGAAACAGATCAGCAGCAACATGAAACAGATCAGCAGCAACATGAAACAGATCAGCAGCAACATGAAACAGATCAGCAGCAACATGAAACAGATCAGCAGCAACATGAAACAGATCAGCAGCAACATGAAACAGATCAGCAGCAACATGAAACAGATCAGCAGCAACATGAAACAGATCAGCAGCAACATGAAACAGATCAGCAGCAACATGAAACAGATCAGCAGCAACATGAAACAGATCAGCAGCAACATGAAACAGATCAGCAGCAACATGAAACAGATCAGCAGCAACATGAAACAGATCAGCAGCAACATGAAACAGATCAGCAGCAACATGAAACAGATCAGCAGCAACATGAAACAGATCAGCAGCAACATGAAACAGATCAGCAGCAACATGAAACAGATCAGCAGCAACATGAAACAGATCAGCAGCAACATGAAACAGATCAGCAGCAACATGAAACAGATCAGCAGCAACATGAAACAGATCAGCAGCAACATGAAACAGATCAGCAGCAACATGAAACAGATCAGCAGCAACATGAAACAGATCAGCAGCAACATGAAACAGATCAGCAGCAACATGAAACAGATCAGCAGCAACATGAAACAGATCAGCAGCAACATGAAACAGATCAGCAGCAACATGAAACAGATCAGCAGCAACATGAAACAGATCAGCAGCAACATGAAACAGATCAGCAGCAACATGAAACAGATCAGCAGCAACATGAAACAGATCAGCAGCAACATGAAACAGATCAGCAGCAACATGAAACAGATCAGCAGCAACATGAAACAGATCAGCAGCAACATGAAACAGATCAGCAGCAACATGAAACAGATCAGCAGCAACATGAAACAGATCAGCAGCAACATGAAACAGATCAGCAGCAACATGAAACAGATCAGCAGCAACATGAAACAGATCAGCAGCAACATGAAACAGATCAGCAGCAACATGAAACAGATCAGCAGCAACATGAAACAGATCAGCAGCAACATGAAACAGATCAGCAGCAACATGAAACAGATCAGCAGCAACATGAAACAGATCAGCAGCAACATGAAACAGATCAGCAGCAACATGAAACAGATCAGCAGCAACATGAAACAGATCAGCAGCAACATGAAACAGATCAGCAGCAACATGAAACAGATCAGCAGCAACATGAAACAGATCAGCAGCAACATGAAACAGATCAGCAGCAACATGAAACAGATCAGCAGCAACATGAAACAGATCAGCAGCAACATGAAACAGATCAGCAGCAACATGAAACAGATCAGCAGCAACATGAAACAGATCAGCAGCAACATGAAACAGATCAGCAGCAACATGAAACAGATCAGCAGCAACATGAAACAGATCAGCAGCAACATGAAACAGATCAGCAGCAACATGAAACAGATCAGCAGCAACATGAAACAGATCAGCAGCAACATGAAACAGATCAGCAGCAACATGAAACAGATCAGCAGCAACATGAAACAGATCAGCAGCAACATGAAACAGATCAGCAGCAACATGAAACAGATCAGCAGCAACATGAAACAGATCAGCAGCAACATGAAACAGATCAGCAGCAACATGAAACAGATCAGCAGCAACATGAAACAGATCAGCAGCAACATGAAACAGATCAGCAGCAACATGAAACAGATCAGCAGCAACATGAAACAGATCAGCAGCAACATGAAACAGATCAGCAGCAACATGAAACAGATCAGCAGCAACATGAAACAGATCAGCAGCAACATGAAACAGATCAGCAGCAACATGAAACAGATCAGCAGCAACATGAAACAGATCAGCAGCAACATGAAACAGATCAGCAGCAACATGAAACAGATCAGCAGCAACATGAAACAGATCAGCAGCAACATGAAACAGATCAGCAGCAACATGAAACAGATCAGCAGCAACATGAAACAGATCAGCAGCAACATGAAACAGATCAGCAGCAACATGAAACAGATCAGCAGCAACATGAAACAGATCAGCAGCAACATGAAACAGATCAGCAGCAACATGAAACAGATCAGCAGCAACATGAAACAGATCAGCAGCAACATGAAACAGATCAGCAGCAACATGAAACAGATCAGCAGCAACATGAAACAGATCAGCAGCAACATGAAACAGATCAGCAGCAACATGAAACAGATCAGCAGCAACATGAAACAGATCAGCAGCAACATGAAACAGATCAGCAGCAACATGAAACAGATCAGCAGCAACATGAAACAGATCAGCAGCAACATGAAACAGATCAGCAGCAACATGAAACAGATCAGCAGCAACATGAAACAGATCAGCAGCAACATGAAACAGATCAGCAGCAACATGAAACAGATCAGCAGCAACATGAAACAGATCAGCAGCAACATGAAACAGATCAGCAGCAACATGAAACAGATCAGCAGCAACATGAAACAGATCAGCAGCAACATGAAACAGATCAGCAGCAACATGAAACAGATCAGCAGCAACATGAAACAGATCAGCAGCAACATGAAACAGATCAGCAGCAACATGAAACAGATCAGCAGCAACATGAAACAGATCAGCAGCAACATGAAACAGATCAGCAGCAACATGAAACAGATCAGCAGCAACATGAAACAGATCAGCAGCAACATGAAACAGATCAGCAGCAACATGAAACAGATCAGCAGCAACATGAAACAGATCAGCAGCAACATGAACCGCTAACACCGGGACTTTCAGCATCACTGCACAAAAACGAGCTCTTCGCTCCGTTATAAGCTCAGTTAGGTGAATTGAGCAACGCACACTCATGTTTCACATTCAAGCCGATTACCATGGCAACCAAAACAGTAAAAGTCAGGTCATTTAGAGTGAATCGGATGAAGTGAGTGGCACGCACAGATTCGTGTTTTCTGGTAGCAGGGAGACATTTCTGGCTGTCAGTCTGCAGAAGCAGCCGGTCCGTGAGACTCTGCGTGTTTTTGCGTCAAGATGTTCCTGTGAATTTTTACAGATTAAATCCTTCCAAGACGGTTCTAAATCTGCGTTTTGTTTCATAAAGGGATCCACACGAGGATGCAAAAATAAATAAATGCATAAATAAACATCTGCATGCACTACTGAATTTTTCAGAGCAAGAAAAGAAAATCTACTTAAACGCAAAGTTATTTATTGATTTTACAACTTAGAGGCTGAAGATTTATCTCATTGCCATCCTTCCTTATAGTTTATTTCATGTTCTATAAAATAAGTCATAGATAAAGATTTTACAGTCATGTTAGGAAGTAGGAACTCGTTTTATTCTAATTTATTTATAATGTTAATTTTATTCCTAATAATTCCTAATGATTAACAGTCACTAATGGTGTGCCACAAGTGTCAGTTTTAGGACCCACTCTTTTTACAATTTATATAAGTAATGTAGGTCAAAACATTCCTGACTCCTCCTTGCATCTTGATGCTGACGATACAATTGTTTTTTGTAGAGCTAACACAGTTGCCAAGGTTTTCCAGCTTGTCTGTATTTGACATCATTAAGTCGGACTTGTTCCGTCTCAAACTGGTTCTAATGCTGATAAAACCAAAGGGATGTTGTTTTCAAACAGGAAATTGGTGCCAGCAGCTCTTCCTCCTATCTCATCCATGCATCATATTCACATTGAGTTTGTGGATTACAGCATAATAAATACTTGGGAATTTTAATTGATGCACATCTCTCTTTTAAGCCACATGTCGAAAACTTAATAAAGAAACTGAAATTAAAACTGGGTTTCTTCTTCAGGAATAGATATTGTTTAACTGTGAATGTCAGGAAACACCTTGATGTTGTGCCATCTTGTAGTTTGTGTATTACAGTTATAAAAATTAAGTAGAATTATTCATTTTATGATCTAGTTTGTGTATTACAGTTAGGAAAATTAAGTAGAAAAAAAATAGTGTGATGTAGTTTGTGTATTAGTTAGAAAAATTATTCATTTTGTGATGTAGTTTGTGTATTACAGTTAGAAAAAATAAGTAGAATTATTCATTTTGTGATCTAGTTTGTATTACAGTTAGGAAAATTAAGTAGAATTATTCATTCTGTGATGTTGCTTGAAGGTTATCATTGGTTGAACAAACTGTGAAATAAGGGGCAGATATAATAAGATTTCATCTTCTTTCTGCTCCCTTCATTTTATCCTACTTGTATTCTTGTATCTGATGAAACTGTCTTGTATTGTTCTTTTAAAATGAATGAATAAACATCAAGGAAACACCTTGTAGAGGTTATTTTGTTACAGAAGCATTGACTATGGTGACATACATGAGTACCCCTGCCTGTACCTTGCAGACGTTGGATGCTGTGGCGTGCCACACTGGTTCATAACTGGTTGTAACTACCGTACCCCGCACTGCACATACTCATTGGTCAGTTGGTCATCATTATCTACACTGGTAAATGTTCATCTATAAATCACTCCTTGGTCTGCTGCCTTCTTATATCTCCTCCCACACGTCATGCCGTCAGTGCAGTTACAGCGTGCGCTCTCAGGACATCATTACCTGCAGCGTCCCCTCAGTGCAGACTGAACTTGGCTAAAAGGCCTTTTCTTTTCCTGTAAACTGGAACACCTTGCAACATGAACTGAAGCTGTCCACCTTAATTTCTTCAAGGGATTTTAAACTTTTGTAAAAGCCATTAGAAAAATAAAGGCAAATTTGTTCTTTTTTTTTTTAGTATTTTACCTTGTTTTATAACACTACTTCATTTTAATTGCTTTGTATTGTTGTAAACTGTGTTGTTGTCTGTACTTTATATGTTGTCTGTCTAAAACAGGTCTATCTTGAGTCTAACCTTGAATGAATTTAGTATTTATATAGTCATTAATTCATCATGAGTGAAATTTAAAAAGATCTCCATTCTTTATTTCCTTATATTTTGTTTTCCAGCACCAGGTTTTCTTGTGACTTGGATGGATGGATTTTTAAAATGGTCTCTTTTTTTTTTTTTTGACATAAACTCACATTTTTATAATAATTTTGGACCTATAAACCTGAAAACTTAAATAAATGAAAAGTGCAACCTTATAATTTTGTGAAAGTGTCTATTTTATTTAAAGCTGTAGTCCTATAATTACAACAAATTCCTGTTGTACCAGTACGGTAATTATTTTTTTGGGGAAAATTATCGGTCTTTATTACAAAGTAAAATTAGAAGCTGAATGTATTTTTTTTAACCTGTAAACAATAAATGTATCTTGTTTTTGTTGTTGTTTTAATTTTTTGATCGTGCAAATCATTTGAAAATTATTGACAAAACCAATATTTTCATGTTAACACAAACTTTTCACATTTGTTCAGCAACAGGGCGAGTGAGACTCCTTTAAAATCCGTCAATTAGACTGAGCAGCTAGATCAACTTGTTATTTCTCGTGATGCGAAAAGTTAAAAGTTAACTTTTAAAAAGTTCATTTTTTAAAGTATTTAAACGTTCATTGCCAACATGGTCGATGCTCTTTGCAAGCGCATCACGAGAGCTGCTTTAGATTAAAAATAAAGCCACAATTTCCAAAAAAGTTTTTTTGTTTTTCTAAATAAACAGGATAAAGCGTGAGATTAAAAACAAACCAACAGAAACCACAACAAACTAACATCAAATTCATTTTAAGAACCCCAAATTTGTATTCTATTGTTAAAGACTTTATTGTTTGTGGAATATGATATAATTTGTAGATTGTTTCTTGTAGCAGTGTGGACTTGCTTGCAGTTTTGAGTTTTGTGAGGGGGAGGCAGAACTTTCTTTTGGAAAGCAGCTCCACGTCCTCAGACGGCAGATTAGAATCTGTTCTCTGATAAATATCTCACAGCAGCTTTTCATAAAAACATTGTTTCATTTTTATTTTCCATAGAAAAACAATTTGAAAATTTTAAAGACATTCATGTGGTTGATAAATATTTCTGTGTTGTGCTTTGTTACAAATTAAAAATTCGCATCTGTGCTTTTTGCCGAGGTGCACTTAAACTGATGCATAAATAAAAATACATTCATATAATTTGAAGAGATTT